>JAVKPL010009899.1:0-25000 GCA_032173675.1 Gastrolobium villosum
CTCAAGCCAAGAGTCCAACCACTCACAAGTCCACAACAACAGTATCACAATCTGATATGGACCAATAATACATTAATAATCATGCATAACAAGCATACAACTTAAAGACTACGCCTTTCTTTTACGTTTTACGTCTTAAGGCTCCCAACAAAGCCATAGGCCCTTAATCATGTGATTCAGACTTTAGTCCATTTATTACAGAAGTTCAACTTCCTTAAACTAGGGTCCACACACACCCAATAGCTTACTGTTCATACAGAACAGCTACTGTCTGCGCAGAACCCAGGATATCCGGATATCAGAAGGGGCATATCCGGATATGCCATATCCGGATATCACACTGGACATATCCGGATATGTCATATCCGGATACCCAGATCCCATATCCGGATATCAAATCCGGATACCATATCCGGATACTGATATCCGGATATCTGTTCGAAGAATATCCGGATATCTCACGACAGAATGCAGTTTCTGCATTTCGTGAATATCCATCCCAAAGGTCCAACTTTTAACACATGTACACGTTAAAGCATGCATCTTTAAGCATATACAAGTTCATTTAGGTGTTGGTTACTTCATTTTAACTTTTTACATGTCAAGACACCAACTTTAAGCAAAATAAACTCATGATCATGGTGAGGTAACTTACCAAAGTTCAAAACAGGGGCAAGTTGTGCTCTTGGAGCCCTCTCAAGACACTTCAAACTCAGCCTAAGTATGAGCACGAAAATGGCACTTCAAGATGGGTTCTTGCACCACAAGAAGGCACTTTGAAGCTTACAATGACTACCACAAAGTAGCCATCACTAAAGCTTCAAACTCAGCTCACTAACTACACACACACACAGCAGTGGACACTGCCCAAGAACACTCCTTTCACTCTCACAAGGATGATCACAAGTGTGTAGGAAGGAAGGCTTAGGAGAAACCAAGCCAAAGATGAAAACTTGGTCCTCAAAGGTTGAGGGAAAGGAATGGAACAGTGATCACACTCCCTCAGCCACCAACACTCACGTTCTGAATAAGGTCTGCCTAGGGTTGTGTGCTAATGTGTCTATTTATAGGCACATGGCCACTAATCGCGCAGTATCAGCCTTAATAGCAAAGTAAAAGATATTGATCCCAAACTTTGGAATCAAGACCTACGCATTTTTCTAAGATTTGTCATATTTTTATTTTATTTTTCGGAGCACCTTTCCGGTACGCGCTTTTCCATAGCCAGTATCAGTTCTGGCATCAGATTACGTTATTTTGACTTGAAACTTGTTTTACAAGTCCTACATAATATTCTAGTAATTATCATGCATTCGATATAATTTTCCGGGATACTTTTCCGGTACGCATTTATACCGAGTAGCAGAACCGGTATCTGCGCTTTTCTTCCGAAAAGCGACTTTCAGCATTTTTACTCACTCAATATAATTATCTAAGCCCATTAATACTTATTAGGGTCAATTATGGAATTATTTCCTAATTATCATAATTAATTCGCTAATTACCTTAATTAGCGGTGCGGGTTCTTACAGTTTCCATGTTTACTATTTTATTGAATGGATTATCTTTCTCTCTTTTTTCTGGTTTATTAAATAAAGAGTATTTCTCACTACTTAACCTATAACATAACTGAAAAAATCATGCACCCACTCTCAAACCTGTCAAAAGTGAATATATATATAATTTCTCCTTTTCATTCATAATTTCCTCTTCAACTGAGGTGAACGTATACACAGGTAATCCTCAATTTGTTACAAGAATAATGCCTAAAAAATCTATAACAACCATATAAAAATAACTTGCTGATCAGCTTTACAGAACAGAAAACAAACTTAACTTTTACAACAATAATTCAAAATTTAAACTTTCTTATCTAACACTCCCCCTCAAGTTGGTGCATGGATGTCATACATGCCTAACTTGCTAATTGTATTTTCTAATGCTTTTCCCGAAACTCCTTTGGTTAAGATATCCGCAAGTTGGTTTTCTGATCTGACAAAGGGTGTGACAATAACTTGCTGATCCAATTTTTCTTTTATGAAGTGTCTATCTACTTCAACATGCTTTGTTCTGTCATGTTGGACTGGATTATGAGCAATTTCAATAGATGCTTAGTTATCACAATAAAGACTCATAGGAAGATCATATTTGATACCCAAATCATCTAGAATATTTTTAATCCACAAGAGTTCACAAATACAATGAGCCATACCTCTAAATTCAGTCTCAGCACTAGACCTTGCAACAACTTTTTTGTTTTTTACTCCTCCATGTGACTAAGTTACCTTCAACTAGTGTAAAGTAGCCTGAGGTAGATTGCCTAGTAGTTTTATCTCCAGCCCAATCAGAGTCTGTGTATCCTTCAATGCCCTTCTTGCCGGTTTTTTTGAGAACAGAATGCCTTTTCCGGGTGTTGCTTTTAGATATCTTAGAATCCTATATACAGCCTTCATATGATCTTCACTAGGAGAGTGCATGAACCTGCTTACCATTCCAACTGCATAAGCAATGTCTGGCCTAGTGTATGACAAATAGATTAACTTTTCTACTAATCTCTGATATCTTCCAATGTCTGTCTCTACTTGATTAGGATATGACATAAAGAGAGAAAGATGTGACATGTTTGGATCACCTGAATAATAATCTTGAGTTGATTCTCTTTTTCCTCTTTAGTTACCTCGGGTCAATATACCCTAACACAGATGCAGAAAATTTTATTTATACCTTTGCTTTTAATTTTGACACAAAATATATGGGCTTTCCTATTACACAAAGGTTCATGTCGTCAGCAGTTGCTTCACGTCTCGGTTAATGGATTGTCTGTGGCAAAAATTCTTGGCTTATATAAGGTGCACCACTTGAAGTCAAGTCATGCATCATATTTGGTTTCCATGTTTACTATTTTATTGAATGTATTATCTTTCTCACTTTTTTCTGGTTTATTAAATAAAGAGTATTTCTCACTACTTAACCTATAACGTAACTGAAAAAATCATGCACCCACTCTCAAACCTGTCAAAAGTGAATATATATATAATTTCTCCTTTCCATTCATAATCTCCTCTTCAACTGAGGTGAACTTATACACAGGTAATCCTCAATTTGTTACAAGAATAATGCCTAAAAAATCTATAACAACCATATAAAAACAACTTGCTGATCAGCTTTACAGAACAGAAAACAAACTTAACTTTTACAACAATAATTCAAAATTTAAACTTTCTTATCTAACACTCCCCCTCAAGTTGGTGCATGGATGTCATACATGCCTAACTTGCTAATTGTATTTTCTAATGCTTTTCCCGAAACTCCTTTGGTTAAGATATTTGCAAGTTGGTTTTCTGATCTGACAAAGGGTGTGACAATAACTTGCTGATCCAATTTTTCTTTTATGAAGTGTCTATCTACTTCAACATGCTTTGTTTTGTCATGTTGGACTGGATTATGAGCAATTTCAATAGATGCTTAGTTATCACAATAAAGACTCATAGGAAGATCATATTTGATACCCAAATCATCTAGAATATTTTTAATCCACAAGAGTTCACAAATACAATGAGCCATACCTCTAAATTCAGTCTCAGCACTAGACCTTGCAACAACTTTTTTGTTTTTTACTCCTCCATGTGACTAAGTTACCTTCAACTAGTGTAAAGTAGCCTGAGGTAGATTGCCTAGTAGTTTTATCTCCAGCCCAATCAGAGTCCGTGTATCCTTCAATGCCCTTCTTGCCGGTTTTTTGAGAACAGAATGGCTTTTTTTGTGTGTTGCTTTTAGATATCTTAGAATCCTATATACAGCCTTCATATGATCTTCACTAGGAGAGTGCATGAACCTGCTTACCATCCCAACTGCATAAGCAATGTCTGGCCTAGTGTATGACAAATAGATTAACTTTTCTACTAATCTCTGATATCTTCCAATGTCTGTCTCTACTTGATTAGGATATGACATAAAGAGAGAAAGATGTGACATGTTTGGATCACCTGAATAATAATCTTGAGTTGATTCTCTTTTTTCCTCTTTAGTTACCTCGGGTCAATATACCCTAACACAGATGCAGAAAATTTTATTTATACCTTTGCTTTTAATTTTGACACAAAATATATGGGCTTGCCTATTACACAAAGGTTCATGTCGTCAGCAGTTGCTTCACGTCTCGGTTAATGGATTGTCTGTGGCAAAAATTCTTGGCTTATATAAGGTGCACCACTTGAAGTCAAGTCATGCATCATATTTGGTTTCCATGTTTACTATTTTATTGAATGGATTATCTTTCTCTCTTTTTTCTGGTTTATTAAATAAAGAGTATTTCTCACTACTTAACCTATAACATAACTGAAAAAATCATGCACCCACTCTCAAACCTGTCAAAAGTGAATATATATATATAATTTCTCCTTTTCATTCATAATTTCCTCTTCAACTGAGGTGAACTTATACACAGGTAATCCTCAATTTGTTACAAGAATAATGCCTAAAAAATCTATAACAACCATATAAAAACAACTTGCTGATCAGCTTTACAGAACAGAAAACAAACTTAACTTTTACAACAATAATTCAAAATTTAAACTTTCTTATCTAACACTCCCCCTCAAGTTGGTGCATGGATGTCATACATGCCTAACTTGCTAATTGTATTTTCTAATGCTTTTCCCGAAACTCCTTTGGTTAAGATATCCGCAAGTTGGTTTTCTGATCTGACAAAGGGTGTGACAATAACTTGCTGATCCAATTTTTCTTTTATGAAGTGTCTATCTACTTCAACATGCTTTGTTCTGTCATGTTGGACTGGATTATGAGCAATTTCAATAGATGCTTAGTTATCACAATAAAGACTCATAGGAAGATCATATTTGATACCCAAATCATCTAGAATATTTTTAATCCACAAGAGTTTACAAATACAATGAGTCATACCTCTAAATTCAGTCTCAGCACTAGACCATGCAACAACTTTTTTGTTTTTTACTCCTCCATGTGACTAAGTTACCTTCAACTAGTGTAAAGTAGCCTGAGGTAGATTGCCTAGTAGTTTTATCTCCAGCCCAATCAGAGTCTGTGTATCCTTTAATGCCCTTCTCGCCGGTTTTTTTAGAACAGAATGCCTTTTACGGGTGTTGCTTTTAGATATCTTAGAATCCTATATACAGCCTTCATATGATCTTCACTAGGAGAGTGCATGAACCTGCTTACCATCCCAACTACATAAGCAATGTCTGGCCTAGTGTATGATAAATAGATTAACTTTTCCACTAATCTCTGATATCTTCCAATGTCTGTCTCTACTTGATTAGGATATGACATAAAGAGAGAAAGATGTGACATGTTTGGATCACCTGAATAATAATCTTGAGTTGATTCTCTTTTTTCCTCTTTAGCTACCTCGGGTCAATATACCCTAACACAGATGCAGAAAATCTTATTTATACCTTTGCTTTTAATTTTGACACAAAATATATGGGCTTGCCTATTACACAAAGGTTCATGTCGTCAGCAGTTGCTTCACGTCTCGGTTAATGGATTGTCTGTGGCAAAAATTCTTGGCTTATATAAGGTGCACCACTTGAAGTCAAGTCATGCATCATATTTGGTTTCCATGTTTACTATTTTGTTAACCCGGTCTGTTAACACACTATCGTATTAAGCCACGCTTAATTAAAATGCGGAATAACTTTTTCTTTAATTCAATTATGACGTCATTAACTTAACCAACTTGATTACTTAGTCATTTATATAAAAATACTGCCTGTATATAAATTGCAAGACATCTAACTGGAATACCTGATATATAAATAATAATGCCTAAAGCCAAATCTATAACAACACAATAACCTGGGTCAAAATCCTGATACTTTAATTACAACATTAAATTCAAAAGACAATAGTCAAACTGTGGCATGGACAAACCCCATGCTCACCAAATAAGGCAACAATGCCCAATATCAGTCATAACATAAACTTAACATAAATGAAGCAGAAAACATAACAGCAGTCAAATAAACAGCAATCCACAACCAGCACGTCAATGATAAATATCAACTCAGCTCTGGCCTCCTGCCACCTGAGCCCTCAACATTACCTGATCCTGAAATAAGGTCCCACACGTGGGGTGAATTTCAACAAGAAATCTCAGTAAAGACAAGGAAGATCAATTTGACCCCAAGCTCACTTACATGTGTAATAAGTTCAAAAACAGTATTACAGTATAAGTTCTAAAATCATGCGATGCAGCAATTAATCATGTCATGTGTGCTTTCAAATCTACTGGCCAGAGAAATGTAGGAATACGTCTATGCCTAAAGTACATGGATACTACCTGCACCTCACCCACATGCTTCTCCATCTTGTATGTACTACATACTCAGGATTGCCGTCTAGGTGGACACCACATGCATATCATAATAGCTCATTACATATAAACAGCTCAACAGCATTTCAAAATAATCAAAGCATGTAACACAGCATGCATAAACCAATCCCCATGGGACATGGTGGAACATCAAAATGGCTAAACCAAGGACACGAAAGCTTACCTTGCAAGCTAGCTATCCAAGCCAAGAGTCCAACCACTCACAAGTCCACAACAGCAGTATCACAATCTGATATGGACCAATAATACATTAATAATCATGCATCACAAGCATACAACTTAAAGACTACGCCTTTCTTTTACGTTTTACAAAATATATAGGCTCCTATTACACAAAGCCATAGGCCCTCTAATTAATGTGATTCAGTCTTGTCAAAAATTATTACTTAAGTTCAACCACTTGAAGTCAAGTCACACATATTTGGTTTCCATGTTTACTATTTTATTGAATGGATTATCTTTCTCTCAGAACCCTGGATATTAATATCAGAAGGGGCATATCCACTACTTAACCTATAATAACTGGATATCACACTGGACAAACCTGTCAAAAGTGAATATATATATAATTTCTCCTTTTCATATCATAATTTCCTCTTCAACTGAGGTGAACTTATACACAGGTAATCTCAATTTGTTACAAGAATGCAATTTCTGCAAATCTATAACAACCATATAAAAACAACTTGCTGATCACATTTACAGAACAGAAAACAAACTTAACTTTTACAACAATAAGTTCAAAATTTAAACTTTCTTACTAACATTTTAACTTGGTTTACATGTCAAGACACCAACTTTGCAATTGTAAACTCATGATCATGGTGAGGTAACTTCCTTTGGTTAAGATATCCGCAAGTTGGTTTTCTGATCTGACAAAGGGTGTGACAATAACTTGCTGATCCAATTTTTCTTTTATGAAGTGTCTATCTACTTCAACATGCTTTGTTCTGTCATGTTGGACTGGATTATGAGCAATTTCAATAGATGCTTAGTTATCACAATACACACACATAGGAAGATCATATTTGATACCCAAATCATCTTAGAATATTTTTAATCCACAAGAGTTCACAAATACAATGAGCCATACCTCTAAATTCAGTCTCAGCACTAGACCTTGCAACAACTTTTTTGTTTTTTACTCTTCCATGTGACTAAGTTACCTTCAACTAGTGTAAAGTAGCCTGAGGTAGATTGCCTAGTAGTTTTATCTCCAGCCCAATCTGAGTCTGTGTATCCTTCAATGCCCTTCTTGCCGGTTTTTGAGAACAGAATGCCTTTTCCGGGTGTTGCTTTTAGATATCTTAGAATCCTATATACAGCCTTCATATGATCTTCACTAGGAGAGTGCATGAACCTGCTTACCATCCCAACTGCATAAGCAATGTCTGGCCTAGTGTATGATAAATAGATTAACTTTTCCACTAATCTCTGATATCTTCCAATGTCTGTCTCTACTTGATTAGGATATGACATAAAGAGAGAAAGATGTGACATGTTTGGATCACCTGAATAATAATCTTGAGTTGATTCACTTTTTTCCTCTTTAGTTACCTCGGGTCAATATACCCTAACACAGATGCAGAAAATTTTATTTATACCTTTGTTTTTAATTTTGACACAAAATATATGGGCTTGCCTATTACACAAAGGTTCATGTCATCAGCAGTTGCTTCACGTCTCGGTTAATGGATTGTCTGTGGCAAAAATTCTTGGCTTATATAAGGTGCACCACTTGAAGTCAAGTCATGCATCATAATTGGTTTCCATGTTTACTATTTTATTGAATGGATTATCTTTCTCTCTTTTTTCTGGTTTATTAAATATAGAGTATTTCTCACTACTTAACCTATAACGTAACTGAAAAAATCATGCACCCACTCTCAAACCTGTCAAAAGTGAATATATATATAATTTCTCCTTTTCATTCATAATTTCCTCTTCAACTGAGGTGAACGTATACACAGGTAATCCTCAATTTGTTACAAGAATAATGCCTAAAAAATCTATAACAACCATATAAAAACAACTTGCTGATCAGCTTTAAAGAATAGAAAACAAACTTAACTTTTACAACAATAATTCAAAATTTAAACTTTCTTATCTAACACTCCCCCTCAAGTTAGTGCATGGATGTCATTCATGCCTAACTTGCTAATTGTATTTTCTAATGCTTTTCCCGAAACTCCTTTGGTTAAGATATTTGCAAGTTGGTTTTCTGATCTGACAAAGGGTGTGACAATAACTTGTTGATCCAATTTTTCTTTTATGAAGTGTCTATCTACTTCAACATGCTTTGTTCTGTCATGTTGGACTGGATTATGAGCAATTTCAATAGATGCTTAGTTATCACAATAAAAACTCATAGGAAGATCATAGTTGATACCCAAATCATCTAGAATATTTTTAATCCACAAGAGTTCACAAATACAATGAGCCATACCTCTAAATTCAGTCTCAGCACTAGACCTTGCAACATCTTTTTTGTTTTTTACTCCTCCATGTGACTAAGTTACCTTCAACTAGTGTAAAGTAGTCTGAGGTAGATTGCCTAGTAGTTTTATCTCCAGCCCAATCAGAGTCTGTGTATCCTTCAATGCCCTTCTTGCCGGTTTTTGAGAACAGAATGCCTTTTCCGGGTGTTGCTTTTAGATATCTTAGAATCCTATATACAGCCTTCATATGATCTTCACTAGGAGAGTGCATGAACCTGCTTACCATCCCAACTGCATAAGCAATGTCTGGCCTAGTGTATGACAAATAGATTAACTTTTCTACTAATCTCTGATATCTTCCAATGTCTGTCTCTACTTGATTAGGATATGACATAAAGAGAGAAAGATGTGACATGTTTGGATCACCTGAATAATAATCTTGAGTTGATTCTCTTTTTTCCTCTTTAGTTACCTCGGGTCAATATACCCTAACACAGATGCAGAAAATTTTATTTATACCTTTGTTTTTAATTTTGACACAAAATATATGGGCTTGCCTATTACACAAAGGTTCATGTCATCAGCAGTTGCTTCACGTCTCGGTTAATGGATTGTCTGTGGCAAAAATTCTTGGCTTATATAAGGTGCACCACTTGAAGTCAAGTCATGCATCATATTTGGTTTCCATGTTTACTATTTTATTGAATGGATTATCTTTCTCTCTTTTTTCTGGTTTATTAAATAAAGAGTATTTCTCACTACTTAACCTATAACATAACTGAAAAAATCATGCACCCACTCTCAAACCTGTCAAAAGTGAATATATATATATAATTTCTCCTTTTCATTCATAATTTCCTCTTCAACTGAGGTGAACTTATACACAGGTAATCCTCAATTTGTTACAAGAATTATGCCTAAAAAATCTATAACAACCATATAAAAACAACTTGCTGATCAGCTTTACAGAACAGAAAACAAACTTAACTTTTACAACAATAATTCAAAATTTAAACTTTCTTATCTAACACTCCCCTTCAAGTTGGATCATGGATGTCATACATGCCTAACTTGCTAATTGTATTTTCTAATGCTTTTCCCGAAACTCCTTTGGTTAAGATATCCGCAAGTTGGTTTTCTAATCTGACAAAGGGTGTGACAATAACTTGTTGATCCATTTTTTCTTTTATGAAGTGTCTATCTACTTCAACATGCTTTGTTCTGTCATGTTGGACTGGATTATGAGCAATTTCAATAGATGCTTAGTTATCACAATAAAAACTCATAGGAAGATCATATTTGATACCCAAATCATATAGAATATTTTTAATCCACAAGAGTTCACAAATACAATGAGCCATACCTCTAAATTTAGTCTCAGCACTAGACCTTGCAACAACTTTTTTATTTTTTACTCCTCCATGTGACTAAGTTACCTTCAACTAGTGTAAAGTAGCCTGAGGTAGATTGCCTAGTAGTTTTATCTCCAGCCCAATCAGAGTCTGTGTATCCTTAAATGCCCTTCTTGCCGGTTTTTGAGAACAGAATGCCTTTTCCGGATGTTGCTTTTAGATATCTTAGAATCCTATATACAGCCTTCATATGATCTTCACTAGGAGAGTGCATGAACCTACTTACCATCCCAACTGCATAAGCAATGTCTGGCCTAGTGTATGATAAATAGATTAACTTTTCCACTAATCTCTGATATCTTCCAATGTCTGTCTCTACTTGATTAGGATATAATCCAAAAAAATGATTCATTTCTATGGGATTCTCAACCGGTTTGCAAGCCAACATTCCAGTTTCTGATAAGAGATCCAGAATATACTTCCTTTGAGATGCAAAAATGCCTTTTTCAGATCTTGCAATTTCTATACCAAGAAAGTACTTCAAGTCTCCTAGATCCTTCATTTCAAATTCGGTTGCCAAACATTGCTCAAGAGAACTCATCTCATCTTTGTCATCTCCTGTTAGTATCATATCATCCACATAAACTATTAGAATGGTTGTCTTTTGTTCTCTATGTTTATAAAACAGAGTATGATCAGAGTTACTCTGCTTGTACCCAAATTTCTTCATTGCTAGAGAAAAACGCCCGAACCATGCTCTAGGTGATTGCTTGAGCCCATATAATGTTTTTCTAAGTTTGCAAACCAGATTCTCATTATCTTTATTCAGCTGCACTCCTGGCGGCACATCCATGTAAGCCTCTTCCTCCAAATCCCCATTTAAGAAAGCATTTTTCACATCAAACTGCTTCAAGGACCAGTCCCTATTAGCTGCTACAAAAAGTAATATCCTTATAGTATTGAGTTTGGCTACAGGAGCAAATGTCTCTTGGTAATCAACTCCATATTTCTGTGTGTATCCCTTGGCCACTAGTCTTGCTTAGTATTGGTCTATGCTCCCATCTGCTTTTAATTTCACATTGAACACTCATTTGCATCCTATTGTTTTCTTCCCACTTGGTAAAGGTGTTAATTCCCAAGTTGAGTTACTTTAGAATGCTTCCATCTCTACGTTCATAGCTTGTTTCCAATTTGGATCATTCAATGCTTCCTGCACACTATTTGGAATAGATACACTGGATAATTGATTAACAGATAGTGCATATGATTTGGATAGGTGTTTGGTGGACACATAGTTGCTAAGAGGATATTTAGCCTTCACTTTAGGATCAGGTTCATAAAACTTCTGAGGCATACCTTTGTTTGGCCGAGATGACCTTCTGGTGTATATGTCAGATGATATAGAAGAAGTAGGAACAAGATTTACCTCTGTATTGGTTTCTGGTCTAGTTTCTAAGACAGCTATAGGAGATTCATGATTTATATGAGTTAGACAAGGTACCTCAGCAGCATCTGGTTGTGCAGTAACTGGTTCTGCATTTTGGAAGTCCGAATGCGCAGCATCTGGTTGAACATTGTAGGAATATGGTGCAGGCAGTGAGGGATTCAGTGGTGCTATATGAGTGGAGAACCAGAGTTCTTCTTCTCTATTGCTTGTATTGTTTTGCAATAAATTCTCCCCATGAGAAGAAGAGGTTGAATCTCCCCCTGAATAGTAAGGTTCATTTTCCTGGAATGTGACTTACAATGTAACATGCATTTTATGAGAGAGAGGATCAAAGCAACGATACCCTCTCTGAACATCTGAGTAGCCAACAAAAATACATTTTTGGACACAAGGATCTAATTTTGAGCGCTGAATCTTAGGAATGTGAACATATGTGGAGCAACCGAAGATTGGTGGGAGATTAGAAGAGTGGGGTGTAGGAAAGTGTGAAGTGAGGGCTTGGTATGGTGTTTGGAATTTAAGAACACTAGAAGGAGTCCGATTTATGAGATAAGCAGCGGAGATTACAACCTCCCCCCAATATGAAGAAGGAACATTCATTCCAAATAAGGAGGCCCTAACTACTTCCATTAACTTTCTGTTCATGCGCTCGGCTAATCCGTTTTATTGGGGGTATAAGTACAAGAGGTATGATGTTTAATCCCATGAGAAGTTAAAAAATTATTGAACCCACTATTCATGTATTCCATGCCATTATCCGATTGAAGGATTTGAACTTTGCTACTGAATTGTGTTTGGACCATTGAAAGAAATTTTTGGAAAACAGAAAAAACTTCCCCTTTATGTTTTAAAAGACTCACCCAACACATACGGGTATATTCATCAATGAAAGTAACATAATAATAGGATTTAGAAAAAGAAGGAACTTGGGCAGGGCCCCATACATCTGAATGGACAACTTGAAAGGGACTTTTATTCAAACTAGGATAATAGGGAATTCTATGGCTTTTAGCCATTTCACAAATAGAACAATGAAAATCAGCCACATTTAAATCAGAAAAAAAAATCTGGAAGCAACTTTTTGAGATATCCAAATGAAAGGTGACCAAGTCTTCTATGCCACAGCCACACATTATTTTTAGCAGTATCCACAGCAGAGGTTGTAGATGCCCGAGAATTGAAACTACTGCCACAAGAGGAGACATCCAAGAAGTAAAGTTTTCCTTGTCTAACACTAGCCAAGAATCTCCTTTGTTTGGTTGTCCTGAAATAAACATTGGGAAGGCAGAAAAATAACAGAGCAATCAAGATTAGTGGTAAGTTGGCTAACAGAAAGAAGATTAAAGTCTAGGGATGGGACTGCCAAAACCGATTGGAGATGTAGACGAGGGGAAAGAGAGATTGAGCCTTCACCAATAATAGCAGAGGTTCCACCATTAGCCGTTGAAATCATAGTTTTAGGGGAAGGAGAAAAATCAGACAAAAGGGTATGGTCACGGATCATATGATCGGAGGCCCCTGTATTAATTATCCAAGTATTAATTCGAAATGGTGCAGAGAAGGCATGTGACTTACCAAGAATTCCTTCGTATACAGCATTGGCCGAAGGAGGAGGAGAAGAAACCGGATTAGATGCAGTAGAGATGGCTTTATTCATAATCTTCCGACGAGGACTTTTATTAAAATCTCACCGTTCAGGATACCCAATTATTTCAAAGCATCTATTTTTTGTGTGACCCGAGTCACCACAATGAGAACACAAAAGTTTGAACGGAGTACCTTCTTTGCGAGGCTTCGTAGCAGCAGTGGACTGGCGAGAAGAATGGGCCACCATGGCAGAGGAGTCGTGGGAAGGAGCAGGACGATTCATAGTGATGTGTTGTTGGTGTTCCCGCCGAACATATGCATATGAGGTTTCAAGATCCAATTTAGGATCTTTTCGGAGAATTTCGCCGCGAATCTGATCAGATTCATCATCAAGACCACTGAGGAATATGTGAACTCGCAACCTAGCCATGGCATAGTGCATTTGAACTACACCAGTAACGGTGCCAGCCTGAGCAGAGGTCCTGTGGTCAATTTCTTGGAAGATGGAGAGTAACTCAGTGTAGTATGTGGAGAGAGGATGACCATGTTGTTTAATGGTGAATGACCGTTGATTCAACTCAAACAAGCATGTTTCATCAGATCCATCGAAGAAGGTGCGACGCGCTGCATCCCATATCTCGTGGGCAGAATCAAGACGCAAGAACCGTTGCATCAAGGAGGAACTCATAGAATCAATGAGCCAACTCTTGACCCGTTGATTTTCCGTAACCCACGTATCATACGATGGGTCATTGACTGGAGGCTTCATGGTGGTACCAGTAAGGTAACCAGATTTATTACGAGCTCCAATACGCATTTCCAGCAATTGTGACCAAAGAGGATAGTTTGTATCATCAAGAATTATGGTAATAGGAAATGAAGAGCTATCTTGGTGGATGACGACATTTGACGGTGGGGCAGGAGAGGTAAGTACAGGGGTGGAAGGAATGGATGCGGTGGAGTCAGAAAGAGGGTTGGATTCAGCCATCAAATAATGAATTTGGGAAAAAAAATAACTTAGGGGTAGATACGAAGGAAGGAAAAAATAAAGAGGAACAAAAGTAATGTGAAAAAAATGGTGGTACGGGGTGGGTGGGTACTGCGTAAAAGAAAAAATAAAGAGAAAGAGAAGCAATGTGGGACTACTGGTACGGAGTGGGTATTGAGAAAAATAATAATAAAAAGAAACAGAGGTAAAGTGGGACTACTATGGTTCCTGGATCATAACACAGCTGATACCATGTCAAAAGTGAATACATGTATAATTTCTCATTTTCATTCATAATTTCCTCTTCAACTGAGGTGAACTTATACACAGGTAATTCTCAATTTGTTACAAGAATAATGCCTAAAAAAATCTATAACAACCATATAAAAACAACTTGCTGATTAGCTTTACAGAACAGAAAACAGACTTAACTTTTACAAGAATAATTCAAAATTTAAACTTTCTTATCTAACAAAACCCTCACCATGTTCATTGGCTTTACACCTCTTACTCGCGATCTAAGAGCTTCTAGAATTATGATGGACCTTCAATAAAATAATGAAGTCTATTAGTTAGGAATTAGTATAAATAAAGATATTTAAGGTGAGATTTTATTATGCATGTATTCAGAATTGGTTAATGGGGAAATGAGAGACCGGGAACTTTTGAGCTTAGGTATTTAGTTTGAGGCTGAGTTGAGACTTTCTGGATTTATTTTTTGCAATTTATCCTTGTAAGGAGCTTGTCTTCATTCATATTTTATGTCATTTCTTATTAATAATATAAGGTTCCATCAAATTACTCCCAGGTCACTATTTCCAAGTACAATAGTTCATAACTGTTTCACAAGACAACATAGATAATATTTAGTTTTTAATTTCAACATAGTCTATTTGCAAGCACATGATCAATATTCAATATATAATTAAAATGGTAAAAATAAAATAAAAAAAGTAACAATTGTCTTATCACCATTTTACTATAGTTGTACGATGGAAGAGGAAACATGAGAAAATTAGGAAAAGAAGTAAATAACGTGGCTAAACTCCACAGGCTCATTCCCTCAATTGAATTTTCTAAATAGCAATACAGTTTCAGACCGACACTTGCCTTACACGTGTCTGTGGTTGGACACGTGCTATTACTGCAAAATCCATTTATTACTATAAATATAGAGAATGTAACACAAATTTTGGAAAGGTCTCGCATCAACTGTTGCAACCTCGGGGCTTCATTCTTAATGAGGGAATATACTGTTATCTACTGTTTCTACTTTATAGTTTCAACTATGTCTAATTATGATGTAGTCTTTAATTAATTCCAAAATTATAAGAATTATTTTATAGGAAAAATAATTATGTTATGTTATAGAAATTCATTTTGCGTGCTAAAGTTTTGTTTTTTTTGCTATGAGCCCCACAAAATATTGTGCGTGTAGGAAATTTTTTGTGATCATGTTAAATGATAGATGATAAACCCTTATTTTATTTAAGTACATTACTTTTATGCGGCTCATGAATAGTGAAGTCAATGCTCAAATACATTTCCAATGATATTGTCTCATCTATAATTTAGAACTACTACATAAAATAATTTGAAGATAAACTAAAATAATAAACACGATTATACTTACTATCATTTTAGGCTTATTACTCTTATTATCTAATTATTTACTGTTGGATCAATTTGAAAATGCTAAAAAAATGGAGAGAGAAAAAGCTAATTGCCATTGATTTTAAATCAATCAAACGATAATCAATCAGTCAGTAATAATAAAACTAAAATGGTAATAAGTATAATCATTCCTTAAAGTATTAATACATTTTTATTAGTTAAATTATTCAAATTTCCAAAAGCTGAATTCTGTGCAATACATTGGTCTTGAACTTACTCAAAATTGTAATGGTTTGTGTGTAAACTTTTTCAAAACCTCACTACCATGGCATCCTCAGCCCTCTTCATTCGTGCTTCAAGATACTTTGGGTTTCATCAAACACCATTCTCTGCTAAACCAACCAGCTGGGGTTTCTTGTTATGGCAGTAACGGAAAGAAAAAAAAACATGTGCACATGATCACTCGCTCATCATATCATCTATTTCTTCAATATCACTAACACCATAAAATGCTTCATCAGATTGTTCTTCATATGTGCCATCTTGGTCGGTTTCCAAAGCCTCGGATTCTTCTTCACTGTCATCCTTATCCTCAAAGATTTCAAAAGAAACGGGTAATGTTTGATTTTCGTCTCCCTCTTCATCAACAACCTGATCAAAAGAAACCATGAATAATTGATCCCAAACTCTGCTAATACATCTAAACGGGGGAAAAATTCTTACCCTTTTGTAAAGAATGTCTAAGCAGCTTGACAGAACAACGGCAGATTTAAAAGTGGAGACTCTAGATTCAATCAGCTACACAAAACAAAACAAGAAAATCAATTAAGAAAAACACTAAGGTAATGGGTGCAATAAGCTTAAAGTGTGTGTTAGAATTCATGATTTACTCAATGAGACAAAGCCCAGCTAGGATGCACCCGTATTCATCAAAATACTGATTAGTATATAGAATTGTTGTGTGATATTCTCATCGATTACCAACAATACAGCTTTTCTCTAATGTTGACACTCCAGCTGATTCATTAAAATGGCATGGGAGATGCCTTGCCATATTGTACCATATCCAAGCATAAGTTCAATTCTGTTATAGCTAAATTGAGATGATAAAATGCCTTTCTAAAATACATATTACGGTACATTAGAAGACAGGTTGAGCGACTGAAATACAGAGAGCTTGTGAAACTACATCATAAATCAAGATGATAGAACAGATCTCACCTGGTATAAAGAGTTCAAAGCGTGTAATGAAGATTCCTGGGACATAATCCCACTTGCATGCTGTAGAAGTAGACACTTGAGCCATGGAAGAGCACATGTCAAAATTGCACCCCTATGATAGAAAGAGAGAATACCGTATATATAGAGTCCATCAGGAATTGATGCAGAATCTGACAACTAAAAAGTTATTTCAATGTTAACAAAAAACTCGATGCAGGACAAAGACGGTCAATGTCAATTATAATTACATGTTGGGCTGTTCAAGAATCTGTAGATGGGGATCGTTAATGCTACTTTAACAGCCTTTTTTTTTTTTTTTTTTTGTCTCTCACTCTTTGTATTCAATTTATCTTAGATAACTAGGATTTATTTAAAATTAGGGGCTATATCCTATATAAAGGGGTTTTTTAAGGCAGTAAGGAGTGACCAGTTTTTTTTTTCTAATTTTCTGGTTGTTACCAGAAAACTTCTATAAAGCCATCCTTTCTTATATATGGAGCTTTTCCAACACAAGCAAGGGATAGCCTTAAAAGATGTCCCTCTGCTGAAGAGGTGAGGAAAACGGTTTTCCATGAGTCCCTTCAAAGCCCCATGCGTAGTTGTCTTTCACGCAATATTCTTTCAGTCCTAATGGAAGATTAACGGAAACTTAACGACAAAGCTAGTTGAGGACATATTAAGGAACCTGCTTTTGGTAAGGGATATCAATAAAACTCGCTTAAAGACCAAGATTATTTTTTTGCAAATAATCTGCTCCCTTGGAACAAGATTTGTGCTCTTAGATCCTATGGTGGGTTAGGCATACCTACCTAAAAAAGCCAACAAGGCATTTATCATAAAGATTGAACATGGATTATTAACCAACAAAGACGCATTATAGGCTTGTGTACTTCTCATGGTGGATAATTTACTTACAAATGCCAAGAGAGCTAAGAGACAGATGACTGACCCAGAACTTTGCCCCAGATGTCTTATTTGTTGGTCGCATATACATTCAAGAGGGGGCAAATTGAGTTTATAAAATGGGTTTTATAATTCTCATTCAATATGAGAATTACAATTTTCCTACACACCCTTCGATTTCCGTGCTGACATGGGTCCTACATATAATTTTTCTACCACATGAGTCTCACATGTTTTTTATCTCTACAACATGAGAATTATAAAACCCTTATAAAATTTTCACCTCTTTTTAAAACAAAAACAAATTTTCAAAGATAATCAATAGAAAACAAAACGTGCCAAAATCACACAACAATTTACCTCCTTGGCTCAAGAGGAGTAAAACCCCACGGCACCAATATGGATAAACTCTCCAATTGGTCAAAAAGACAAAAACACTTCACTAAAAGAGCCAAAAAAAATAGTACAAGGTTAGCCCTACACTACCCTTATACAATTCATACCCAAATTTGAATGACTTCTCAGCCACCCAAATAACACTTCACCAATAACTCACCTTCTGTCAACTCAGACAGAATCAATCACTCACGCACAATAGCTTAACTCTAAGCTAACAAAAAGATTTAATAATAGAAATCTCATGTGCTTCTTGAATAAGCAGGTACAATAGCAAACCTATGAGCATTAAAAGAGAAACCTTGATCGTGCCTTGATTTCCACAATATTATAACTTATGCTTTGCTTATAATCCTCTGGAATGAAGTTTTATTTTTATAACCACTGAAAGATCGAAAGACTGATTTTCAGATAATCTCTTTGACTTTGAGATTAACTCATTCAAAAAGTCATCAAGGTAACTCCTAAAAGATTGAAACCAATTGGTACCGGAGCTTGTTTCTCTTGTATTCAGGTAACTCCTAAAAGAGAAGATCCAAGATGAACAATATAGACAAAATTCAAGAAGGACTCTCAACACAAAGGCCTCCTCTATTTGATGGGAAAATCCATCCAGAGGTTTGTAAAACCAGTTTTTATCCTTGCTTTTCAAATATCTAAGGCAATCAAAGTATAGATCAAGTCACCTATGTTATATTGAAGCTTATCTTCACTTTCTTCAACTCTTCTTAAATGTTTCTTTGACTTTGAGATTAACTCATTCAAAAAGTCATCTTTTTGCAGCCCAAGGTAAGATCAAGTCCCTCTTATTAAATTTACTGTTTTGTCGATGAAGTTATCAGACTTATCCCATGTTTTTCTCTCTCTTCATGATATTTTTCATATCTTCTTCAATTTTCATACAATCTTCAATTATCTTAAATATTATTTCATATCATAATAAATATTATTCTGAAATCTCAATTAGTAATTTTAAGATAATAAAATATTATCAATTAAATTATTCGTAATCATTAAAATATATTTTAAATCAATTAAATAATTGGGATATAACAAATATCTAACATTATTTGTACTGAAAGTTACCTCCATGTGGTCAGGGTTAAATTTAAGTTTAACTTGTATGCTTGTTGACACCTTATAATACTTCAAATTTAAAATATTTTGCTAAAATCTATATTGTAGAGGATAATTTGCAAGTAGTTGAAGTGACTAGTCAATGATTACATTTGATATCTCTCATATGTGGTGTTTGGATGTGAGAAGCGATGAGACTTTATTGACCAATCACGCATCAACTTATTTTTATAAGCTTTTCAATTCTATGTGATATAAAAGTAGAGAAATATTTATTATATTCCAGACCACCCAATGATTTGGTGCTCCCTCTCACAACATTAATTTTTTCTTTTTTACCCCTGCTACTTTTCTTCTTTTTTAATTTTATCCTCTCATTTACGCTAAGGGACCACCTAAAAAATGGTGGTCCCGGTCCACCATAAATTCTCTCCAAACGTAGGAGGGGAGAATGCCATCTGACAACACCTCATTTGGATTTAAAAAGAAAATCCAAATGTGGAAGTGGCAAGCAACTCTATTGTATGAGAACATTTTTTGTGGGGCGGGACCATGATGGTCTCTCCTAAAAATAGAAAAAAATGAGGGACGGAAAGGGGGAAATCAAAAAAGTAAAGGGTAGAAATGGAAGAAAAATTTTCATTTATAAAAAAATGACCACTGTGGGTTGGGAGCATGTTAAATTTTTTCCTGTTGTACCAATAAACTCGTTGATACAGAGAAATAACATTGAAGGAAGTTAAAGAACCATTTCACCCAAAACCTTAAGGTGGTAGGTGACGGTTTTTTTAACGATTTATATTATATTCTCTAACACATCCCCTCACGCAAGAGCCCTTTGGGCTTGAAGCGTGGAATATGGCACAAGCCCATTATTGATCTATCTTGTGCTTCACGAGCCCATTTTTTTGGTCTGCCTCGTGTTTTTCTTAATTCCACCTGAAAGTGGAGGGCGATGAGGATCGAACTCATGACCTCGTGGTCACTCAAGCTCTGATACCAAGTTAAATAACCATTTCACTCAAAACTTTAAGTAGTAGGTAAGCGCCTTTTCTAATGATTTATATTATATTCTCTAATAACAGATTTTTATATTATGGTATTTGGTTTATTCTTTTTCAATTTTAATCAGGGTATAATTAATGTTAAAGGTCTTTTTAAAATTGTTTTTTTAAGATCGAAATCTCAATCTTGAAATTCAAAGGTCATCTTGAAATTCTCATTTTATTTTTATATACATAGACTTTTTGGATAAATTCCAAAATACATGATAGATGAAATATACATTTAAACAAATTCTAAGAAAGATGGAAATTCGAATGTAATAAGAACATATATTCTTGAACAATCAACTATGGTACCTTAAACAACTTCTGCGTTTTTACATATTTTTCTATAAAAATAAACTATGATAAAATGAAGGTTGAATTACTTCTATTTGTCTGCGGAGTGATGCATTTTCAGTAATTCAAACAAGCTTCCATCATAAACACCTCGGATTGTTTCTTTCTGCAGCAAGCCACTCTTGTCTTTGGCAAGTTTGAAAAGGAGTTTCCATTCAACCATGCTACCAATCCTGTGCATCAAATGGTTGCAACATTTTAATGGTTATAAATTTTCCACAGGGAAAAGAATATTAATTAATGGGATATGATCCATTTACAATTTTTTTTTGCAATTACATTAATGGGAAAAGAATATTAATTAACAGTAGTTTGTAAGAGTTTGTAAACAAAAAAGTTTGTAAATATAATCTGTCCCTTAATTAATAGTGAAAAAATAATGTGATTCCATATAATAGATATCACAAACCTACCTTCCTTTTATATCTTTAGGCTCTCTGTTTGCCTTTAACATCTCCTTCAGCTCATCATATGTTAAAGCATTTGGATGTGTATGTGCATGTTTGGTGAAAATTTCTTCAAATTTTGAAGGAACAAACCTAAAACAAGTATGCTAGTAAGTAAAGTAATGAAAAGCAAATAATAGTTTTAAAGTACTTAAATGAAATAAATAAATATATAGTTAAATGAAATGTGTAAACAACTACCTTCCTTCAGTATCATAGACTCCGGTGTCACTGCCATGTTTCCCGAGTTGGATATTCTTAACTTCAATTGGAAAAAGTAGAGATGGAAACTTTCCCTACACCACAATAATAGGATAATTAGTGGTATCAGGGAAAACATACATTTTTTTAGAAAAATAGTTGTCTTATGTCACGTAAGATAATTGTCTTATTATACACTCATGAAATCTTGTGCCCATATTTTTATTTTTTTTAAATTATTGGCCCCACAACTTTGTTTCACCTACCTAAGATACCTATCTTATGTAACATAAAATTAATAACTCCATTTTTTATATATATAGAAATTCATGTTAATTGCATTTCATAAAAGATAAAATTTCACCATTCATCTCGTGAAGAAAATTTATCGTAATTATGATCTCATATCATTAGAGGTTTTTTGTGAAATTAAAAGCAATATATAAGTCGGTATAAGAGTCAAAGGCCAGATCTTATTAATTTTGTCTACGGTGTACACTTTTTGGTGGTTCTCGTTTTTAGTTATTTGTTTAAGTCAACAATTTAATTACCATAATTTCCTTCGGTGGATAAGATTTTTCAATATGGACAAAAGAAAGATATTTTAGTGGCCTGCAATAATTTATGCAACATCATTTTCACTTCAATCACCCTAAAATGTGTCACGTAACCCTCGAATGTCTTTTTCTATATGTAAACCAACCTTTAATGAAAAGTCGTGTAAATGCTAATAAAATCGAGAGATGACCTTGCTTGACGGAGAACGATAGTAATATATTGTTTTGATAATTTTTTTTTTCTATCTTAAAGTAAAATTGTAACTTGATCTTATGAATAATTTAAATTATATAAAATGTTACTGAACAATTACAAAAGACAAAAGTAAGAAAATAAAAGTGTTAAGGGTTTTATGTTTATCATTTAACATAATATAAGTTCACTTTCCAACACACACATTAAAGAGGTCAGATCCACATGTTTTTTTTTTTTTCATCATTCCACTTTTTCCCTTCTTTTTAATGTGAGAGTTGGAAACAACACTTACTTTATGTTACATAACACTAATAAAATCCAAGTTTTTAAGGAATAAAAAGAGAAAGAGAGGTACAGGGCGAGTGCTCTGACTGAGACCCAAATTGATGAAAAGAGCAAGACCAGTGGACAACAAGATCCCATTTCCGATTTCACGCAGCCCTGTAATTTATCAAAAGTTACCAATATATGTCATAAACTCAAAAATTGTTAACACTAGACACTTGGTTTTCTTTTTCCTCTTTTTTTTTTTTTTTTGTCTGCATACATGTATATATATGAAGGAAAATGTATAACATTAAAAGGGAAAGGAAAAGCATAGAAAAACCTTTATAAGTCTCCCATGGGTAAATAACACCATCTTTATTCAAATCAAAGAATGCAGCATGCTTCTGTAGAACGTTTTCATTAAGTGGAACGGGTTTCTCCCCAATACCACCAACTACTCCTGCATGTTCATTGATTTTAAGAACATCAAAGTGGAAATGGAAGAGATAATGGCTACAAAGATAACAAAAAAAAAAAAGGAATGAAAAGAAGACAAAATTATGTCATACCCTCTAGTTTTTTGCTTTCTGAGGGAATAGAAGAAGCCATGTGGATAGAATGCTGAATCCAAAGGGAAGCAAATTCAGAAGTAGAAGAGCTTTTAAGAATTAAGCTATAAGAAGATATATGGATTTGGGGTTATACATATTTATAGACATATATAATATGGGGATTATATCCCTCAAAGAAAAGGTATATATAGTATTAAAAATAGTGATGGGACACTTTATTTCATTAATTGGTTTGTCTTTTTCCTAACATGATAAAAAATTTGGTTTCTACAACATCATGGATGTATTTCCCATATAATATATAACGTAAAATACTACTCTCATTTTACATGAGGTAGTTATCTCATTTTCTCTTACTTCGAAAATTGTACCTCCTCTTTTTTTTAATTTTAAATGGTGAACCCTATTTAGATTCTCTCTATAATATGAGACAATTACTCTCATATAACATGAGAGTAACATTCCCCATATATAATATGAAAAAATGTTTCTTTTGTGATACAAGATAAAATTATTTTTTACAAATCCAAAATGATATTATTTTAGGAGGAAAGTTATAGTTATAAATTTTTTTTCTACAACTTCTTACCACCATATCTTATTACCATTGATTTCCGTCAATCAACGGTTATCATTTATTGTGAATTAATAATTAATTAATGAGTCTAATTTGCTAAAATGATAACCATTGATTGACGGAAATCAACGGTGATAAGGTATGGTTGTAAAAAAAAAAAATTGTAAATATAACCTTCCCCTTATTTTAGAGTTTAGAAAAAGAAACAAAGACATTTTAAAAATTTAATTTAATTTTGTTGAAATATCTTAATTTTTTTCCAAAATTTAAAATAATATTGTTTGAGATTATTGAAAATAACTTTATATCGTTATGGGATAAAAATTTTACATATTTTTTTTTTCATGTCTATCTTATCTATCATTTATTATTACTGTTAAATCAAAATTTAAGATTTTAATATAATGATAATGAAGAGTAATAAATAAAATAGATATAAAAAAATAGGTAGCCATAAAATTGATAAATATAGGTATGGGAAAGCATGCCATGAAGGAGACCACCGCCCTGTTATTTGGAGACGTGTTTATCCAATCTTATTTATTTTGCTGTTTCTTCTACTCAACCTAACAGCTGTATACATCACCGTTAGATCAGCTATATATTCTGATCTCATATTGTGGAAATGGCATTTATTTGTTTTTTTCTTTTTAGTAGAGTTGTCCACTTCGTCTTAACTTCATGCTGCAAAAGTGACAACTGACAAATATAATGAATTTTAATTTAAGACAAAACAAAAGTTTGGTATTTAAAAAAGTTTATCATCTATCATTTAACATGACTATAAAAAACTTCCTACACACACAATATTTTATGGGGCCCACAGCAAAAAAAATTTTGGCACGTAAAACGAATCTCTATAACATAACACAATCACTTTTCCTACGACATAACTCTTATAAAATCCATTTAATTAAAAAACTTCCGTTTAGTGAAGGCTTAAGCTATAATATGTATCATATCTTATACGGGTAACTAAAAAATTATGAATAATTTTTTTATTAATAATAATATATTAATTATTTTTATTAATAATTATTACTTAAAAAATAAAGTCAATTTACAAAAAAAGGAATTTTTAGATCATGAAATTTATTACCTATAAATTATTTTATGTATGTAAAACTTATGAAGCACCGACACTTTAAAAATCCTGACGTGTTGTGTCTGACATTTTTCGACATTCACCGACACTTTAAAAATCCTGACGTGTTGTGTCTGACACTTCTCAACACTCACCGACATTCCGACGCTTCCCGACACTCTAATACTCGTTGCAAAGACTCAAAAAAATGTTCAAATGTTACGTTGTGTTGCATTTTGAATTCCAACTATTAGATTCGTTAGATTACGATTATAATTTTATTGAGTTTAATATAAAT
>JAVKPL010009899.1:30000-39475 GCA_032173675.1 Gastrolobium villosum
TAGCCTGAGGTAGATTGCCTAGTAGTTTTATCTCCAGCCCAATCAGAGTCTGTGTATCCTTCAATGCCCTTCTTGCCGGTTTTTTTAGAACAGAATGTCTTTTCCGGGTGTTGCTTTTAGATATCTTAGAATCCTATATACAGCCTTCATATGATCTTCACTAGGAGAGTGCATGAACCTGCTTACCATCCCAACTGCATAAGCAATGTCTGGCCTAGTGTATGACAAATAGATTAACTTTTCTACTAATCTCTGATATCTTCCAATGTCTGTCTCTACTTGATTAGGATATGACATAAAGAGAGAAAGATGTGACATGTTTGGATCACCTGAATAATAATCTTGAGTTGATTCTCTTTTTTCCTCTTTAGTTACCTCGGGTCAATATACCCTAACACAGATGCAGAAAATCTTATTTATACCTTTGCTTTTAATTTTGACACAAAATATATGGGCTTGCCTATTACACAAAGGTTCATGTCGTCAGCAGTTGCTTCACGTCTCGGTTAATTGATTGTCTGTGGCAAAAATTCTTGGCTTATATAAGGTGCACCACTTGAAGTCAAGTCATGCATCATATTTGGTTTCCATGTTTACTATTTTATTGAATGGATTATCTTTCTCTCTTTTTTCTGGTTTATTAAATAAAGAGTATTTCTCACTACTTAACCTATAACATAACTGAAAAAATCATGCACCCACTCTCAAACCTGTCAAAAGTGAATATATATATAATTTCTCCTTTTCATTCATAATTTCCTCTTCAACTGAGGTGAACGTATACACAGGTAATCCTCAATTTGTTACAAGAATAATGCCTAAAAAATCTATAACAACCATATAAAAACAACTTGCTGATCAGCTTTACAGAATAGAAAACAAACTTAACTTTTACAACAATAATTCAAAATTTAAACTTTCTTATCTAACACTCCCCCTCAAGTTAGTGCATGGATGTCATACATGCCTAACTTGCTAATTGTATTTTCTAATGCTTTTCCCGAAACTCCTTTGGTTAAGATATCCGCAAGTTGGTTTTCTGATCTGACAAAGGGTGTGACAATAACTTGCTGATCCACTTTTTCTTTTATGAAGTGTCTATCTACTTCAACATGCTTTGTTCTGTCATGTTGGACTGGATTATGAGCAATTTCAATAGATGCTTAGTTATCACAATAAAGACTCATAAGAAGATCATATTTGATACCCAAATCATCTAGAATATTTTTAATCCACAAGAGTTCACAAATACAATAAGTCATACCTCTAAATTCAGTCTCAGCACTAGACCTTGCCACAACTTTTTTGTTTTTTACTCCTCCATGTGACTAAGTTACCTTCAACTAGTGTAAAGTAGCCTGAGGTAGATTGCCTAGTAGTTTTATCTCCAGCCCAATCAGAGTCTGTGTATACTTCAATGCCCTTCTTGCCGGTTTTTTTAGAACAGAATGCCTTTTACGGGTGTTGCTTTTAGATATCTTAGAATCCTATATACAGCCTTCATATGATCTTCACTAGGAGAGTGCATGAACCTGCTTACCATTCCAACTGCATAAGCAATGTCTGGCCTAGTGTATGACAAATAGATTAACTTTTCTACTAATCTCTGATATCTTCCAATGTCTGTCTCTACTTGATTAGGATATGACATAAAGAGAGAAAGATGTGACATGTTTGGATCACCTGAATAATAATCTTGAGTTGATTCTCTTTTTCCTCTTTAGCTACCTCGGGTCAATATACCCTAACACAGATGCAGAAAATTTTATTTATACCTTTGCTTTTAATTTTGACACAAAATATATGGGCTTGCCTATTACACAAAGGTTCATGTCGTCAGCAGTTGCTTCACGTCTCGGTTAATGGATTGTCTGTGGCAAAAATTCTTGGCTTATATAAGGTGCACCACTTGAAGTCAAGTCATGCATCATATTTGGTTTCTGTAACAGCCCGTGTTAACCCGGTCTGTTAACACACTATCGTATTAAGCCATGCTTAATTAAAATGCGGAATAACTTTTTCTTTAATTCAATTATGACGTCATTAACTTAACCAACTTGATTACTTAATCATTTTCATAAAAATACTGCCTGTATATAAATTGCAAGACATCTAACTGGAATACCTGATATATAAATAATAAGTGAGTATCTAAAGCCACAGGTCTACACAAGTAGCCTGGGTCAAAATCCTGATACTTTAATTACAACATTAAATTCAAAGACAATAGTCAAACCATGTGGCATGGACAAACCCCATGCTCACCAAATAAGGCAACAATGCCCAATATCAGTCATAACATAAACTTAACATAAATGAAGCAGAAAACATAACAGCAGTCAAATAAACAGCAATCCACAACCAGCACGTCAGCATGTCATAAATATCAACTCAGCTCTGGCCTCCTGCCACCTGAGCCCTCAACATTACCTGATCCTGAAATAAGCGTCCCCAAACGTGGGGTGAGATCTCTAACAAGAAATCTCAGTAAGACAAGGGGTCCTCAAGGAGTCTCCACCCCAAGCTCACTTACATGTGTAATATAAGTTCAAAAACAGTATTACAGTGTAAGTTCTAAAATCATGCGATGCAGCAATTAATCATGTCATGTGTGCTTTCAAATCTACTGGCCAGAGAAATGTAGGAATACGTCTATGCCTACATGAGTACATGGATACTACCTGCACCTCACCCACATGCTTCTCCATCTTGTATGTACTACATACTCAGGATTGCCGTCTAGGTGGACACCACATGCATATCATAATAGCTCATTACATATAAACAGCTCAACAGCATTTCAAAATAATCAAAGCATGTAACACAGCATGCATAAACCCATCCCCATGGGACATGGTGGAACATCAAAATGGCTAAACCGAGGACACGAAAGCTTACCTTGCAAGCTAGCTATCCAAGCCAAGAGTCCAACCACTCACAAGTCCACAACAGCAGTATCACAATCTGATATGGACCAATAATACATTAATAATCATGCATCACAAGCATACAACTTAAAGACTACGCCTTTCTTTTACGTTTTACGTCTTAAGGCTCCCAACAAAGCCATAGGCCCTTAATCATGTGATTCAGACTTAGTCCATTTATTACAGAAGTTCAACTTCCTTAAACTAGGGTCCACACACACCCAATAGCTTACTGTTCATACAGAACAGCTACTGTCTGCGCAGAACCCAGGATATCCGGATATCAGAAGGGGCATATCCGGATATGCCATATCCGGATATCACACTGGACATATCCGGATATGTCATATCCGGATACCCAGATCCCATATCCGGATATCAATATCCGGATACCATATCCGGATACTGATATCCGGATATCTGTTCGACAAATATCCGGATATCTCACGACAGAATGCAGTTTCTGCATTTCGTGAATATCCATCCCAAAGGTCCAACTTTTAACACATGTACACGTTAAAGCATGCATCTTTAAGCATATACAAGTTCATTTAGGTGTTGGTTACTTCATTTTAACTTTTTACATGTCAAGACACCAACTTTAAGCAAAATAAACTCATGATCATGGTGAGGTAACTTACCAAAGTTCAAAACAGAGGCAAGTTGTGCTCTTGGAGCCCTCTCAAGACACTTCAAACTCAGCCTAAGTATGAGCACGAAAATGGCACTTCAAGGTGGGTTCTTGCACCACAAGAAGGCACTTTGAAGCTTACAATGACTACCACAAAGTAGCCATCACTAAAGCTTCAAACTCAGCTCACTAACTACACACACACAGCAGTGGACACTGCCCAAGAACACTCCTTTCACTCTCACAAGGATGATCACAAGTGTGTAGGAAGGAAGAAGGAGGAGAAACCAAGCCAAAGATGAAAACTTGGTCCTCAAAGGTTGAGGGAAAGGAATGGAACAGTGATCACACTCCCTCAGCCACCAACACTCACGTTCTGAATAAGGTCTGCCTAGGGTTGTGTGCTAATGTGTCTATTTATAGGCACATGGCCACTAATCGCGCAGTATCAGCCTTAATAGCAAAGTAAAAGATATTGATCCCAAACTTTGGAATCAAGACCTACGCATTTTTCTAAGATTTGTCATATTTTTATTTTATTTTTCGGAGCACCTTTCCGGTACGCGCTTTTCCATAGCCAGTATCAGTTCTGGCATCAGATTACGTTATTTTGACTTGAAACTTGTTTTACAAGTCCTACATAATATTCTAGTAATTATCATGCATTCGTTATAATTTTCCGGGATACTTTTCCGGTACGCATTTATACCGAGTAGCAGAACCGGTATCTGCGCTTTTCTTCCGAAAAGCGACTTTCAGCATTTTTACTCACTCAATATAATTATCTAAGCCCATTAATACTTATTAGGGTCAATTATGGAATTATTTCCTAATTATCATAATTAATTCGCTAATTACCTTAATTAGCGGTGCGGGTTCTTACAGTTTCCATGTTTACTATTTTATTGAATGGATTATCTTTCTCTCTTTTTTCTGGTTTATTAAATAAAGAGTATTTCTCACTACTTAACCTATAACATAACTGAAAAAATCATGCACCCACTCTCAAACCTGTCAAAAGTGAATATATATATAATTTCTCCTTTTCATTCATAATTTCCTCTTCAACTGAGGTGAACGTATACACAGGTAATCCTCAATTTGTTACAAGAATAATGCCTAAAAAATCTATAACAACCATATAAAAATAACTTGCTGATCAGCTTTACAGAACAGAAAACAAACTTAACTTTTACAACAATAATTCAAAATTTAAACTTTCTTATCTAACACTCCCCCTCAAGTTGGTGCATGGATGTCATACATGCCTAACTTGCTAATTGTATTTTCTAATGCTTTTCCCGAAACTCCTTTGGTTAAGATATCCGCAAGTTGGTTTTCTGATCTGACAAAGGGTGTGACAATAACTTGCTGATCCAATTTTTCTTTTATGAAGTGTCTATCTACTTCAACATGCTTTGTTCTGTCATGTTGGACTGGATTATGAGCAATTTCAATAGATGCTTAGTTATCACAATAAAGACTCATAGGAAGATCATATTTGATACCCAAATCATCTAGAATATTTTTAATCCACAAGAGTTCACAAATACAATGAGCCATACCTCTAAATTCAGTCTCAGCACTAGACCTTGCAACAACTTTTTTGTTTTTTACTCCTCCATGTGACTAAGTTACCTTCAACTAGTGTAAAGTAGCCTGAGGTAGATTGCCTAGTAGTTTTATCTCCAGCCCAATCAGAGTCTGTGTATCCTTCAATGCCCTTCTTGCCGGTTTTTTTAGAACAGAATGCCTTTTCCGGGTGTTGCTTTTAGATATCTTAGAATCCTATATACAGCCTTCATATGATCTTCACTAGGAGAGTGCATGAACCTGCTTACCATCCCAACTGCATAAGCAATGTCTGGCCTAGTGTATGACAAATAGATTAACTTTTCTACTAATCTCTGATATCTTCCAATGTCTGTCTCTACTTGATTAGGATATGACATAAAGAGAGAAAGATGTGACATGTTTGGATCACCTGAATAATAATCTTGAGTTGATTCTCTTTTTTCCTCTTTAGTTACCTCGGGTCAATATACCCTAACACAGATACAAAAAATTTTATTTATACCTTTGCTTTTAATTTTGACACAAAATATATAGGCTTGCCTATTACACAAAGGTTCATGTCGTCAGCAGTTGCTTCACGTCTCGGTTAATGGATTGTCTGTGGCAAAAATTCTTGGCTTATATAAGGTGCACCACTTGAAGTCAAGTCATGCATCATATTTGGTTTCCATGTTTACTATTTTATTGAATGGATTATCTTTCTCTCTTTTTTCTGGTTTATTAAATAAAGAGTATTTCTCACTACTTAACCTATAACATAACTGAAAAAATCATGCACCCACTCTCAAACCTGTCAAAAGTGAATATATATATAATTTCTCCTTTTCATTCATAATTTCCTCTTCAACTGAGGTGAACGTATACACAGGTAATCCTCAATTTGTTACAAGAATAATGCCTAAAAAATCTATAACAACCATATAAAAATAACTTGCTGATCAGCTTTACAGAACAGAAAACAAACTTAACTTTTACAACAATAATTCAAAATTTAAACTTTTTTATCTAACACTCCCCCTCAAGTTGGTGCATGGATGTCATACATGCCTAACTTGCTAATTGTATTTTCTAATGCTTTTCCCGAAACTCCTTTGGTTAAGATATCCGCAAGTTGGTTTTCTGATCTGACAAAGGGTGTGACAATAACTTGCTGATCCAATTTTTCTTTTATGAAGTGTCTATCTACTTCAACATGCTTTGTTCTGTCATGTTGAACTGGATTATGAGCAATTTCAATAGATGCTTAGTTATCACAATAAAGACTCATAGGAAGATCATATTTGATACCCAAATCATCTAGAATATTTTTAATCCACAAGAGTTCACAAATACAATGAGCCATACCTCTAAATTCAGTCTCAGCACTAGACCTTGCAACAACTTTTTTGTTTTTTACTCCTCCATGTGACTAATTTACCTTCAACTAGTGTAAATTAGCCTGATGTAGATTGCCTAGTAGTTTTATCTCCAGCCCAATCAGAGTCTGTGTATCCTTCAATGCCCTTCTTGCCGATTTTTTTAGAACAGAATGCCTTTTCCGGGTGTTGCTTTTAGATATCTTAGAATCCTATATACAGCCTTCATATGATCTTCACTAGGAGAGTGCATGAACCTGCTTACCATCCCCACTGCATAAGCAATGTCTGGCCTAGTGTATGACAAATAGATTAACTTTTCTACTAATCTCTGATATCTTCCAATGTCTGTCTCTACTTGATTAGGATATGACATAAGAGAAAGATGTGACATGTTTGGATCACCTGAATAATAATCTTGAGTTGATTCTCTTTTTTCCTCTTTAGCTACCTCGGGTCAATATACCCTAAGACAGATGCAGAAAATTTTATTTATACCTTTGCTTTTAATTTTGACACAAAATATATGGGCTTGCCTATTACACAAAGGTTCATGTCGTCAGCAGTTGCTTCACGTCTCGGTTAATGGATTGTCTGTGGCAAAAATTCTTGGCTTATATAAGGTGCACCACTTGAAGTCAAGTCATGCATCATATTTGGTTTCTGTTTACAGCCCGTGTTAACCCGGTCTGTTAACACACTATCGTATTAAGCCATGCTTAATTAAAATGCGGAATAACTTTTTCTTTAATTCAATTATGACGTCATTAACTTAACCAACTTGATTACTTAGTCATTTTCATAAAAATACTGCCTGTATATAAATTGCAAGACATCTAACTGGAATACCTGATATATAAATAATAAGTGAGTATCTACGAGGTGAATAACCTTCTTTAATTCAATTATTGTCATTTTCTTACCTGTATATAAATTCCAACTGGCTGATATATAAATAATAAGTGAGTATCTAAAGCCACAGGTCTACACAAGTAGCCTGGGTCAAAATCCTGATACTTTAATTACAACATTAAATTCAAAGACAATAGTCAAACCATGTGGCATGGACAAACCCCATGCTCACCAAATAAGGCAACAATGCCCAATATCAGTCATAACATAAACTTAACATAAATGAAGCAGAAAACATAACAGCAGTCAAATAAACAGCAATCCACAACCAGCACGTCAGCATGTCATAAATATCAACTCAGCTCTGGCCTCCTGCCACCTGAGCCCTCAACATTACCTGATCCTGAAATAAGCGTCCCCAAACGTGGGGTGAGATCTCTAACAAGAAATCTCAGTAAGACAAGGGGTCCTCAAGGAGTCTCCACCCCAAGCTCACTTACATGTGTAATAAGTTCAAAAACAGTATTACAGTATAAGTTCTAAAATCATGCGATGCAGCAATTAATCATGTCATGTGTGCTTTCAAATCTACTGGCCAGAGAAATGTAGGAATACGTCTATGCCTACATGAGTACATGGATACTACCTGCACCTCACCCACATGCTTCTCCATCTTGTATGTACTACATACTCAGGATTGCCGTCTAGGTGGACACCACATGCATATCATAATAGCTCATTACATATAAACAGCTCAACAGCATTTCAAAATAATCAAAGCATGTAACACAGCATGCATAAACCCATCCCCATGGGACATGGTGGAACATCAAAATGGCTAAACCGAGGACACGAATGCTTACCTTGCAAGCTAGCTATCCAAGCCAAGAGTCCAACCACTCACAAGTCCACAACAGCAGTATCACAATCTGATATGGACCAATAATACATTAATAATCATGCATCACAAGCATACAACTTAAAGACTACGCCTTTCTTTTACGTTTTACGTCTTAAGGCTCCCAACAAAGCCATAGGCCCTTAATCATGTGATTCAGACTTAGTCCATTTATTACAGAAGTTCAACTTCCTTAAACTAGGGTCCACACACACCCAATAGCTTACTGTTCATACAGAACAGCTACTGTCTGCGCAGAACCCAGGATATCCGGATATCAGAAGGGGCATATCCGGATATGCCATATCCGGATATCACACTGGACATATCCGGATATGTCATATCCGGATACCCAGATCCCATATCCGGATATCAATATCCGGATACCATATCCGGATACTGATATCCGGATATCTCACGACAGAATGCAGTTTCTGCATTTCGTGAATATCCATCCCAAAGGTCCAACTTTTAACACATGTACACGTTAAAGCATGCATCTTTAAGCATATACAAGTTCATTTAGGTGTTGGTTACTTCATTTTAACTTTTTACATGTCAAGACACCAACTTTAAGCAAAATAAACTCATGATCATGGTGAGGTAACTTACCAAAGTTCAAAACAGGGGCAAGTTGTGCTCTTGGAGCCCTCTCAAGACACTTCAAACTCAGCCTAAGTATGAGCACGAAAATGGCACTTCAAGGTGGGTTCTTGCACCACAAGAAGGCACTTTGAAGCTTACAATGACTACCACAAAGTAGCCATCACTAAAGCTTCAAACTCAGCTCACTAACTACACACACACAGCAGTGGACACTGCCCAAGAACACTCCTTTCACTCTCACAAGGATGATCACAAGTGTGTAGGAAGGAAGAAGGAGGAGAAACCAAGCCAAAGATGAAAACTTGGTCCTCAAAGGTTGAGGGAAAGGAATGGAACAGTGATCACACTCCCTCAGCCACCAACACTCACGTTCTGAATAAGGTCTGCCTAGTGTTGTGTGCTAATGTGTCTATTTATAGGCACATGGCCACTAATCGCGCAGTATTAGCCTTAATAGCAAAGTAAAAGATATTGATCCCAAACTTTGGAATCAAGACCTACGCATTTTTCTAAGATTTTTCATATTTTTATTTTATTTTTCGGAGTACCTTTCCGGTACGCGCTTTTCCATAGCCAGTATCAGTTCTGGCATCAGATTACGTAACAATACAATGTACCTACTCAGGCACAT
>JAVKPL010009900.1:0-70000 GCA_032173675.1 Gastrolobium villosum
CAAAAACCACTTATACATTTATTATCAATTTCTCGAGAAGCTTGATCTTCAATGTCATCTCTTTCATGTAAGCAATATATATAGTAAGACTTCATGAACATGTGTCAATTTAAAATATAAGGAATCTTATACTTATGACCTATTTTCGTTTACAACTTCTTACATTCATATTTTAACCGTTAATTTCCGTCAACTTATTAATTAATTATTAATTCACAATAAACAATAACCATTAATTGACGGAAATCAACGGTTAAGAGATGATCGTAAGAGGTTGTAAACAAAAATAGATTATTATGTATAACCTTCTTACTTAGTTACTTTTCTACATGCATTTTAAAAGTTTTGAAACTCGTGTATATATATATATATATATATATATATATATATATATATGGGGCAGGATATTCTTACACCGGTGTAAGAGTTAGAAGTCTTACACTCAATCTTGACTATTGATCCACTTGTATCCAATGGCTCCACATTCCTAAAAAATCTGAGCCCTTACATATAACTGGAATCAACGGATAAGATCGAGAGTGTAACTTACACTGATGTAAAATGATCCTGACTCTATATATATATATATATATATATATATATATATATATATATATATATATATATATATATATATATATATATATATATGAGCTTATCATTTCTTCAGCTGCTTGAGATAATTTTATCTCTGGATACAAAATCATAATCGTACAAAGATGGATCAGTGATAATAGAGGAAGAGAGAGAAATAGGAAATCATAACCATTCAAAGGTAAATCAATTAATATAAGAAAATAAATAAATAAAATGACGTAGTTTGGGGTGACCGGGGATAAACTTATCTCAAGCTGCTTGAGAAATGTTTTTTCCATATATATATATAGGCAGGATCATTTGACACCGGTGTCAAATTTGAACTTTGACACCTCATCTGAGAGTCATTAAATCAAAAAAGACCAATGGTGTCACATGCTTTCAAATCAGAATCGTTGATCTTTTTTTATCTAACGGCTCTCAGATGAGGTGTCAAAGTTCAAATTTGACACTGGTGTAAGAGTTAGAAGTCTTACACTCAATCTTGAGCATTGATTCACTTGTATCCAATGGCTCACGTTACTAAAAAAATTAGAACCCTTACATATAAGTGGGATCAACAATTAAGATTAAGAGTATAACTTACACTTGTGTAAAATGATCCTCACCCTATATATATATATATATATATATATATATATATATATATATATATATATATATATATATATACTTTACTTTAAGTTTTTTATGTTTATGAAACTAGAAAATAATAAGAAGACTACCGAAAAAGATTCTAGTAAATGCCGTTAGATGATTTAATAAGTACAAAATTCGATGATTAGCATTTATGAATGGAAGTTTACCTTTTGAAGATCTTCAACTTTTTCGAGCCAACGATTCACTTCACTTGTCCTTTGCATCTCATCCGTGCCCTCAGCGTCCTCAATTCTTTTAAGCACATCCATTCTTGTGCTTTCAAGATCCTCCGCCTTTTTTTCTAATGATTCTAGATTCTTCTCCAACTTATAAATATAGGCAGCGTGGATTATACCACAATTGCACAAACAAATAGCAGCATCCCAAAGTTTTCCTGCCATCTCCATGGCTTTGATCTACATCTCAAACAATTGTTAATACTTGCATTACTTTAAAAATATATATATGCAAAAACAAAGAGGGAAGAAAGAAAAACACAAGTTACAATTTTCACATTTGCTCATAAAAATAATATAAGCATATAAAACAACACGGCCTTGTATTAGAACTTAGAAGCTAAAGAATCTAGAATATTGGAGAAAATGGGTCCAATAATGCTCAAATTGGATTAGCCTGGTTTGTATAAAAATAAAATTTAAAAGTAATTATACATTTTTATTTGTACTTTAAAAATAATTAGAAAATCTTTTCTTAACATAGAATTTGTGTTTTAAAGGAAATCTAGATTTCAGAATTTGATGAGAGCGAAAAGTTAACCCAAATTATGTTTGTTTTAAAGACAGTTATGAATTTCTAACTAATAAGTTCAAAGTTGACCATAACACAAAACACATAACACTAAGGACAAAAATAAAAATGTATTATTTTTGATTCAAAACTTAATATGGGTAATAGTTTTTGAATTTAGCTCCTCTAAAATAAAGAAAACATTTTAGAAGAAAAAGTGTGAAATTATAACCGTTAATTAATAAATTTAACGGCTAAATTTGTGATAAAATACAAGTATATATATATTATAAATTATATGAAGATGTTAAAATAAATTCTCCTAATTTTTAACCGTGGTAATTGTGCATCTTTTCTTTTAAAGTGCAGCCTTCACTTGATAAAAATTTAGAAAAGAAATTGAGGTAACAAAGAAGTTATGAAAGAAGGGCTGGGGCTCCTTTAAAGTGAAATTATTTTCACCGTGTGCAGATAATGATGTATTCAGTAATAAATATTAATAGGTTAAGATCGAGAAACACTATACAACAAAATAAAGGGATATATATCCTTATTTTTTTTTTTTTTTGGTGAAAGATATATATCCTTATTTAATTACTTTAATATAAAGCTCACTCTAAAATAGCTATATCTAAAACTAATACATGTTAATTTTTTATTGAAAAATAACTCCACAAACCCTTAACGAACTTAATCTATGTTTTGTCCTAAAATTAATATCATGGGCAACTGAGTGCATCGAACCAATTAATTTAAAATCAATTATTTATTATTTTTTAATGGGCGATCAAGCTTTTGATTGAGGTAGATTATGACATAAGACACGCAAGTATCAAACGACACTTCACACACACACATTATCGACTCAATCAAAAGATGCATGCCAAAACATTGAATCACTAGCATAGTTTTATTTTAAGGATCTACTCGTAAATCGATCTATGTCAAAGTAAAAATAAGATAACTAAGAAAATTCATAAAGACAAAAATCACCCTAAAACTAAACATACTTATGACAAAATATTAAATCACTGTAGTATCTATATATTATCAAATAAACCCTTTTTTTTAGAAGCATATTTCATATTTTTCAACAAAAAAAATTCATTTAAAGTGATATAAGACACAATTTCGAAAAAAGGAAGGAGAAAAAACAAAACAACGATAACAAATAAAAATTATAAATATTTCATGCTACCAATTAGATGTGATACAAAAGACAAAGAAAAGATCTCTATCTATTTTAAATAGGAATCATAAAATAAGGAATTCTAGTAATTTGGATACTTATAACATAATTAATATTAATTTTAATTGATAACAATAAAAATAAATTCTAATAAATACCTAAAGTAGTCTTTTTCTCATATCCTAATTTTGAAATTATGTTGTTTGCTAGTGGGAATTTTTTTTTATATTATCTATTAGTTCAAGGTAGAACTACAAGGGTTCCCAGGGACTCGAACTCTCGGGACTATTGGTTAAGCCGAACAACATCTTATCAATCCATTGGTGGAAAAGAATATCTCTTTGTTGCCAACGTTTTTTTCTCATTAATAGTGGATCTAGCATGGATGGTCACTTGAATGCAGGATTAAGATGATATTTATTAGGAAAAAATGTGTGTCATTTCATATACATAAAGAGATGAGATCTATACTTACGACACAACTTGTATCATTTAAAATGACACACATTTTTTCTTATTTATTATTTATTAGGGTTGTCACTCATTTGGGCATGGTTTAGTTTTTTTGTTGATTGGTTGCCCTGCGTCATAGACTCATAGCAGATATGTTATTTCATGAAGTAGAATCATTAACGAATGGGAAACTCGTCTGTACCCATTATCATATACAACTTAGAAATAGAATCTCATGCTATATTTATGAATACCGAATCAAAAAGTAAAAGGACTTTACCTAGAAAATCGCTTTCTCCCAGAGAGCTTTGTTGCGTAACTCTTTTCTTCAGATCAAACTGTCTTCTCCTCTTCAAGTGTTCTGCTCCTGTGGCTTCTTTTCTCGTTCCACCTCTTTCTTGTGTTCTCAGCTTCCTCTATTATTATAAAGTCATGACTAATTGATTTGAAGAGGGGCCCGAAACGATTCGTGATAAAATAAAATAAAATTTGATTAGACTTATACTTTATACTTTTGACAATATAAGATAAATCACTCCATCAAAAATATGTGTTACTTTAAAAGATAAAAATTTATGTAATTTTAAATGAGAAAAATAGATACATCAATGAAAAAAAAAAAAGTGAATAAAAAAATAAAGATGTGAATTCCACTTCTTTATGAGATAAAATGATACAATGTATGTCATTTGAAAGGACAAACACTCTTCTCTAATTTTAATTCTTATTATTGTTTTTTTTACTTCTCAAACAATAAAACTTAGGGAAAAACTATTGGGTAACTGACTAAAATGTCACCGTTTACCAATTTTTTTACCTAAATGTCACGCGAACAGTCTTATTTTCCAATATGCCACGGGGGCAAGTCCGCTTCTGACACAGGCGAACTCGGTTTGCTGACGTGTCACATTTTTAATGAATAACAAGTATTAAATTTAAAAAAAAAAAAAAAAAATAAATATGGAGTTCGCCTGCATGTAGGCGAACTTAATAAAGAATAGAGTTCGTCTGTGTCAGAAGCGAACTCTGACGCTACCAGTTTCCTGACACATCATCATGCATAGTTCGTCTGTGTCAGAAGCGACCTTGCTTGCGTGGCAGTTTGGAAAAATAGTTCAATAACGTGGCATTTAGGTAAATTTTTGTGGGGACAGTGGCACAATGGTCACTGTTCCAAACTATTCTCACGTTACATGAGATAGATTTTCTCTCCTACACACTCTTCGATAACTGTGCAACCTTTTTCTTTTCTTTTCCTTTATTTTTTCAGATGGTAAAGCCCACAAATTTATCTCTATGACATGAGATAACTATCTCCTTCAACATGACATTAATAAACCCTAAAACTTATACTTGGATTCACTTTATTTTATTATAAAACATCTAAACAACAATATTGTGATTTTATTTTATTTTACTTCATTTCATTTCTTCTCATTCAAAATTTAGCGTGCTATTGTTATCAAAAAAAAAAAAAAATTAGCGTGCTATTGCGTTACTTCTTTAAAAAGTTTTATCTTTAAATTAGTTCCTAAAAATGGTTTTATTATTCTCATTTAACATAAGATAGTTATCTTATATTGTAGAAAGAAAATAGGTAGGTACTACCATTACAAAAAAAAAGAAAAAAGAAGAAATAAGGAAAAAGTGGGATACAAAAATCGAAGTAAAAGAAAAAAATAGATGATATTTTCTGTAAAAGAAGAATAATATTTCCTTCTTAAAAATTGTTGAGTTATCCCATATTATTATTGTCCACATATTTCTTATCCAATAACACTTATCTCCTTCCACCATGTGTCCACATATTTCTTATCCAATAACACTTATCTCCTTCCACCATGTGCGCAGGAGCCGTCCACTTTCAGCTTCAGTGGACCCAGGTGGAGGTAAATATCCACAAGTGTGAACATAAACATTATGATTTTAGTTTTTCTTCTTCTTAGATTTTTATTTGTCACTTAGTTAAATTAGAAATAAATATTCTTTCAAGTCCTTAATAAAATATAGTCTCATTTTATTCTCTTACAAAAAAAATTAGTTTCGAGATTTTTAAAAAAGGTAAAGTGGATCAATTTAGTTAAAATCATGATCTCTCACAAATTCAAAAGACCCATATTAGTCATTTAAAATGATTAAAATGTGTCCACTTTGAATTTCATAGGGATCAGGTCACTAATTTTTTTTGTAAAGAACTAAAGTGGGGATCGAATTTTTTGTTAGGGACCAAAAAAATTATTTACTCTTATATTAGTTAGCAACGTAGCAACGTACAGAGATGATTAAAACAACGTAGCAACGCAAATTGATTAAAAAAAAATTATTCTTCCTCCGCTATCACGTACTCATTTTCATGTTCTATTCATCATTTGTTTCCTTTTTTATTTTTATAAAAAGAGATGATTGATTGCAGGTCTGACATTCTCAAATAAGTTAATTTCTAAAGACGAAATCTTCAGTGTGATTTCGTTTACCTTCTGTACAGGTAGTGTTGACTTTTTTATTCACCACTATAAAATAGAATGATGATGTATGGATGTACCAGAATATATTTTCATATTTGTTTAATATGATTGGTAAGATTTAGAGGGAAACATAATTGTTCAAAGTATTGCTTACAGTTTGTCATGAAAGCAACTAGATTATGAACGTGGTCATAACCTTATACATAAAGCATTAATCTAAATTATCCTTACAAAAAAAAAAATTTGCGGGCACTATTCTCAACTCCATCACTAAATATGTAGTTTTCATGTTTAAATTAGCGTGCTATTGCGTTACTTCTTTAAAAAGTTTTATCTTTAAATTAGTTCCTAAAAAGGATTTTATTATTCTCATTTAACATAAGATAGTTATCTTATGTTGTAGAGAGAAAATAGGTGGATACTATCATTACAAGAAATAAGAAAAAAAGAAGAAATAAGAAAAAAGTGAGGTACGAAATAAGAGAAAAAATAAATGATATTTTATGTAAAAGAAGAATAATATTTCCCTCTTAAAAATTGTTGAGTTATCCCAAATTATTATTGTCCACATATTTCTTATCCAATAACACTTAGGGGGCGTTTGGTATGAAGATTATCTTTGCATACCAGGGAAAGTAACAACGGTAACAAGGAAATGCCATGTTTGGTATAAGAAAAATTGAAAGTTTCTCCGGCAACAAGTTCTCCAGTGTTTTGCTTTTTATGTGTAAATCCATGTACGGCTATCAAAAGAAATTGTCCATCTCAAATACGTCTTTCATCGTTGCCCGGGGAACTGAAAACTGAACAGCAAATCAGATTACCAAAATAACCTTGCTTTCATTTGGGGTCGTTATGTGGCTGTGACTAGAGACCAATCAAGTCCACAGAGAACACATGCTGTGATTCACGCTGTGAATCTTCATCCAAAGATGGAACCACCATTGCAGAGTCCTTTGGAAACTACTTTCGATTTACTATGACGATTTCACCTTTCAAGGACTTCTCGACTCAACTTGAAAAGAGGACAAACCCTGAATGTTTGTGTGTAGATCTCTCGACGAAGAACTGTGTTTTGTTGCTTCGAAGAACTCTCACTATCAACGAAGTAGCTCACACAACACCCAGATCCATTTGTTATCTGAGGTGAATAACGTTAGATTAATTTTGAATGAAAAAGTAAAGTTGGGGTTATCCCAAATTATTATTGTCCAAATACATAAATTTTCATATTTTTATAACCAAAAACATACATATTTATCTCCTTCCACCATGTGCGCAGGAGCCGTCCACTTTCAGCTTCAGTGGACCCAGGTGGAGGTAAATATCCACAAGTGTGAACATAAACATTATGATTTTAGTTTTTCTTCTTCTTAGATTTTTATTTGTCACTTGGTTAAATTAGAAGTAATCTTTAATAAAATATAGTCCAACTTTATTCCCTTATAAAAAAAATTAGTTTCGAGATTTTTAAGAAAATTAAAGTGGATCAATTTAGTTAAAATCATGATCTCTCACAAATTCAAAAGACCCATATTAGTCATTTAAAATGTGTCCACTTTGAATTTCATAGGGACCAGGTCACTAATTTTTTTTGTAAAGAACTAAAGTGGAGATCGAATTTTTTGTTAGGGACCAAAAAGATTATTTACTCTTATATTAGTTAGCAACGTAGCAACGTACAGAGATGATTAAAACACCGTAGCAACGCAAATTGATTAGAAAAAAATTATTCTTCCTCCGCTATCACGTACTCATTCTCATGCTCTATTCATCATTTGTTTACTTTTTTATTTTTATAAAAAGAGATGATTGATTGCAGGTCTAACATTCTCAAATAAGTTAATTTCTAAAGACGAAATCTTCAGTGTGATTTCGTTTACCTTCTGTACAGGTAGTGTTGACTTTTTTATTCACCACTATAAAATAGAATGATGATGTATGGATGTACCAGAGTATATTTTCATATTTATTTAATATGATTGGTAAGATTTAGAAGGGAAAATAATTGTTCAGTTTGTTATGGAAGCAACTAAATTATGAACGTGTTCATAACTTTATACATAAAGCATTAATCTAAATTATCTTTAAAAAAAAAATATTGCGGGCACTATTCTCCACTCCATCACTAAATATGCGGAGATAAACAATCACCCACTCGCTTCGTCCAATTATCCCCACTTTGAAATGGAAACACCGAGTGAACAAAGATTTCCTTTCTTGTGGGTTGATATACTTTGTCTCTAAAATTCATGGCGCTCCTGATAACGTTCATATCACAAAGATTTTGGATACTTGAGTTTGTATTGTTGTAGGACAACTCACCGCTCCTGCATGCAGAAGGAATTTTTTTTAAATACATCGAATTCGGTATATCCATTAACTAAATGCAGATTTTTTTTTTTTTGAATATATAGGAAAATAAAAAAAAAAATTAAAACGGAAAAAAATAATCCTTTTTTAGTAAAAGTAAGTATATATATATATAAGATGTACTAAAAATTTGGTCCCCATATGGATCCTACCAGTACAATTTAAGTTCTTTTTATTTTTTTAACTACAGGTGAGCCCCACGTCAAAATCTGCCAGATCTAATTCTTCCTGGATATGTATAATACGCATGAAGCACCGACACTTCAAAATTTTTGACGTGTCGTGTCCCACACTTCCCGACACTCCCCGACACGCATTATAAAAATTCAAAAAAGATTTAAAGGTTGCGTTCTGTTGAATTTTTAGTGCCAACTATTAGATTGGTTGGATTACGATTACTATTTTATTAAGTTTAATATAAATATTTGTGATATTTTATGTTTCTTTATAAAATTTATGAATATTATAAGTTTAGATTTATTTTTTTGTTAAATTATTGAATATTTAATATAATATACACTACATAAATTAAAAATATTATTTAATATCAAAACGTGTCCTATCGTGTCGAAATCAAACATTTTTTAGAATTAACGTGTCGGAGTGTCGTGTCGGAGTGTCACGTGTCACGTATCGGTATCGGTGCTACATAGATAATACCCTTTAATAATATCACAACCAAAGTATTTTTATAATTTTTTCTTCATCGACACCTTGATATTATTTCATAATTATTTATCATCAATATTATAATAATTAATTAAAAAAATAAGAAGCAAATGTGTTTGTTGTGCAAAAGTTTAAAATGATAATAATAAATATACAATTGGATTATAATACAAATTATTTTATATGCTAAAATGACTTAAAATTAAATTTTTTAATGACATAATAATTTTAAAATATATACTTGTGCCAAGTGTTTGAAAAAAAATAGTTTAAATTAATTAATTAAAAATATATACAAATTTATATAATATTCTACAAAGTGTTGCGATGGTGTTTGAATTTCAATTATAAACTTTTAAAACTTTTCATAAATCACAAATTTAATCTTTATTTTATTTTTGTATTAATAATAATTTTTTAAATTTTATTGTAATACACTATATAATACAATTATTGCAAATTTGAATTGTGTTTTGAGAGTAATATTATATATAATTAAATAATATAATAATTTTGATCACACAAATCCTATAAATATGCAAATTGAATATATATATATATATATATATATATATATATATATATAAACGTCAATAAGTTTTTATAATTTAAAACTATAAACGAATTATTACAGTTACATAAAACTTTTCAGTAAGCTCCTTAAATCTACTGGTTAGGTCTCTACATGGGCCCAATTAAAAATTAAAATGAAAATAAAAAATAAACTATAAAAACCTATTTATGATTTTTAATTCATAAATACCGGTTTAAAATTTTTCAAAAAATACATAGCCTAGAAATTAATTAATTTAATCTTGATTTTATATTTGATTCTAAAGTACCCAAAAATTGTCTTCTCTACAAATTTAATTTATAATTTTTCTTCTCAAGAAAGATAAATTAATTTTTTTAATAAATAAAACTGCATTTGCTTGCTAGTTTGAGTGTTTTTATAAGTAGGGGTTTTAAAAGAATCACTGGTGTTTGGCCTGGCTTATTTAAGTCTAACCTGACTCGTTTATTTTGATTGTTATATACAGACTTAAATTTGTGTAAAAATTATTTAATAAAAAGACCCGGACTCCGACTCTAAATCCCAGCCTTAAAACCTATTAGAGAGGCCTGGTAACTCTTATTTTTATTTTATATTTTTTATACTACTCATTTATTAAAACACAACCTAATTTTCACTTCCTCCTCCGGATCTATCATCATTTTTGTTGTGTTATTTTTTTAACAGGCTAAGCTAAACTTTTATTTTTTATAAATAAATCATACCACATGCCGATAATTATATTTATAACTATAACAAAGTTCTTAACAGATTAGGGATTGAGGATAGAGAGAGAGAAAAGTAGGGAGAGTGAAAGGATTTCCCGAATATTCCATATGTATTAACTAAGCCAGTAGGCTATTTATAATGGTTCATACATTTCATCCAAATCATACTGATAATAAAGCAACATCAAATACTAATGGTCTTAATACTAAAGCAAGACATCATTAACTGGAAGGTAGCTATATTTAACTAGCCCATAACATAATCACGATACTGAGCTGGCTTCCTCCTAGGATGCTTGTGGACCAATAGGCTGGAGCCCATAACAATAACAGGTTACAGACTTGGTCAATCTGACATATCTAAACACAAATTTAGTCTTTCAAGAATAAAGCCCAACCCGACCTAGCCCATTAACACCCATATTACAAGTAATCCTTTGGAAAAAGGACAACTAAAACATTGGCAGGTATGTTGCATACCCATATTTCTATATGCTGGTAGGACATATTAATATGTAAGGAGTCTATATATAGCTGTGAATTCATGCATACTATATATACTACAATACTGGAGTTGCCAAATGAAGCTATGGTTCGTTTAAAAATATGCATGACCTCAAAAATCAATGGCCTCAGTTAGCTAATGTTGTCCATGGCGAATTGTTAGACAGTAGAGATTCAGAAATGCCACTTTAAATGAAACAGTTTTATACAGATATGCTCTTTTTGTAACTATATTGTTTATAGTTCATGTCATTATGTGATCACATGAGCATTTTATTCATCCTGTTGAAATTATCCTTATCCCCAAGACAACCAGAAGATAAAAAAGAAAAAGAACAAGAAAAAGAAACCAAAATCTACAAATATTTTGCTTTTAGATCAAGATGCTAGTGTTGTAGCTGGACAACTATCAACAGCGCAAGCCAATATGTCCTTGTAATCTCTGGATATTCTGAAAGAGTCATAAACTTGTCCATCACTGCTCTTCTTGTACTCAAACAAGAGGTTTGAATGGTCAAATGCTGTAAGTTTGGCAAATCCAAAGTCATGGTCTTTAAAGATACTCCATGTGGTGTTTATGGTGGCAAAGTCAGCAAGGGCTGCTCCTCCTCCCCCAACCACTACATGTATTGTCCCATTCAAGGAGCCCTTGTAATTGTTCTTCTCTTTATCGGTGCAGACATTCTGAAGAAGGAGGAAAAATGGCAGTTAATTTGTGTGTTAAATGATAACAGCTAACAAGTGCGAAATGTCTCGATAATTTAATCACTTCACTCCAATATATGTTCTTGATGAGTGTTGAGATATATAGTCCCACATTGGTTGTATGAGCCAACTATGTGGAGTTTATAAGGCCTTGGGCACTCCCACCCTTTGAGCTAGCTTTTGGGGTGGTGTATCTCAAGGTTCTTTACATGGTATCGGAGCCTCGTGTCCCAGGTTCAAATCTCGCCGCCCCCCACTTTATTTCCGATGGAATTTCTTAGCACAGGTAGGTTGAGCCTGTTGTATTGTTCACTCTTCAAACCCAATGGGCTCTCGTGTGAGGGGGCATGTTGAGATATATAGTTGTATGAGCCAACTATATGGAGTTAATAAGACCTTGGACACTTCCACCCTTTGAGCTAGTTTTTGGGGTGGTGTATCTCAAGGTTCTTTACAATGAGCAACATGAATTGTATACTTCGAAGGGAAAGGCTATTTTTTCATGCCATAGCATGTAGCCATATAGAGCTAGGCACAAAACTTTCCGACTTGCAAGAGTAGGGATAAGAGGGTCGATTTTATGCAGTTTTACCCTTGCAATTTAGCTAAGAGGCTGTTTTGCACTGAAGTAAATGAACAAGGTAAAAACTATGCACCTCTAAGTAAGGGGAATACCTGGTATATTGGGCAAGTTCTTTCATAGTTATGAACATGTCCATACATGGCTATGTCGACCTTATATTTTTGCCATAAAATTTGAAGGTCCTCCCTTCCCATTGGTTCTTCAAAAGAGCCTTCTGATGCATAGAACCCTGCAGAAGAATAACCAAGTACCCTATGTGCAAGAAATATCAGCCATGGCTGTTTTTGTCTGTCAACCGTTGCAAGGCACTTTTCAATGAATTTATATTGCTCTGATCCTTTTCTCCAATCAAGTTCCGTGTGAGCTATGCAGAATCTGAACATGCCATAGTCAACCGAGTACCTGGCAAAGTAAGGTAATGTGATTTTCAAAGCAATTTTCCAGAGGAAACAATATCATTAATATTTGGTAGGTATACCGTACACACAAGAAGCTGGAGTAAAATAATATGTTCATGAACAATAAAGGGCCGACCCAGTTCAGATACCCACTTCGTGAGTGTATGGGGAAGGGAATACTCTGGGCAATTTTTCCCCTGCTTATTGCAGAGAGACTGATTCAAACCCGCGACCTCACACACTACGGCAAGCAAGCTTACCGCTGAGCCAAGCCGGCCCTTCTATTTGATGCAACATAAAATGCATGGCTATGCAAGTTTGATATTTTAAACAAATGTTAAAGGTTGTACATGCATAATTTAATAAACTCACAACAACTAGTATAGTATATGCAACAGGTTGAAATTATAGACATTGTACCAGAATTTTTCCCGGTTCTCAGCAGGAACATAAAACATGTTTTGAGCCAATACACCACATTCACCACCTGAATCCATGTTCCCATAAAATGATCCACTTCCTGGCCAGTCACGTTCATGGTTGCCACTAAAAGCAGATAATGTAAAGCAGAAAATAAGGGAATAGAGTAACTGTAAACAAATTAAAAAAATAAAATGCATGCATGCACAACATCACAAACCTTGCTGTCATATAAGGTACAGTTGATGCAATGGGCTCAATCTGTGCAGTAAACTGGTCCCACTGTGAAATGTATCCATTAGCATAGCATGTATCACCAATGTGGAAAACTATATCTATGTCCTTTAAGTCTTGAATGATTTGCTTAGTAGTGTTGAGTGAGCCAGGCTGGTAATTGTTATATTCATTGGAGCCATCAGCTTCTGCCTGCTTGTGTAATAATAAAATAAAAAGTTGAGTTACCAGTAATTCAAATCACAAGCAAGAATAGTGACATCTTTTCTGGGTAAGGTTTCACAAGCAAAATATATAGATTTCATTCAACTAAAAGAATAGGCCAAAAGAAGAGATTAAGGTTTCCTTATACAATGGGAATTACGCATGGATAAAATAGTAAAGAAAGAAGTAATTAAGAGACCAAATTAACCCAATCAATCTTACGCATATCAGTAATATATATTTTTACATAGGGAAAAAGGAGAAAATTAACCAAAGACACATCAATACAAAATAGTGGAAAACGAAAAAATCAAAGTAATAGGAGAAAATGTTTTCCCTTTTACATATTGTATCTTTAGAGTTCAGAACATGTTCAGAATTAGAAGGTCCATTAGAATAAAACAAGAAAAGAAAATGACCTTTCCCATATCACCAAATATGACTACACGTTGTAAGGAATTTTGACCCGGATAAGGAGATGCTTTAAATTGATATTCTTGACTCCAAATAATTTTACCATCAAATAATTTATGCCCTAGTTTGTATTTGTACCTGCAAGTAGGAGAAAAGAAATTGTATGGTGAGGTCATGTACAGTGAACTGCTGCTAATAAAGTCAAATCATGTTCCTTCATGCTACAAGTTAATATTTGAACCACAAGTATCAGAGAATACAGAGCTTGGTTTCTTATAATAACACAAGTCATGCAGTGAAAAACATGTACACTTGGAGCCAATCCTTTCTAATAAAAATCACATACAAATCTCTTGATTGCTTTATAGTGGTGATTTTTATGAAAATTTCCTTCTACTAAGCCTCTTGAGAAATGAATGTATTTGAGAAAAAGTTAGAGTAGCACCTACTGAGGAATAGATGACAAAATCTCACTTAAGATGGTTTGGTCATGTGAAGAGAAGAACTATAAAAGTCCCAATAAGAAAAGTCAATTATATGGAAGATAGCTTGATAAATAGAGGTCAAAAGAAACCAAGGAAAACTATAAGAGAAACAATTAAAAATATCTTGATCTAAAAGGCCTTTCGTGAAATTAGGTTTTTGATAGAACACAATGACATCATTTTATCCGGTGTTTTAAAACCCGGATCGGACCAACCAGGTCGACTCGGGTTTCAAGAACCCAGTGCCCTCTCCGGTTCGAGTTGGCCATAGGATTGGTTATGTACTTGAACCAGTATTAAACCGGGTTCAACCGGTACCGGTTTTATGTTAAATTGTGTAAAATATATACGTTTTTGCAAGCAACAGGGTTCAAACTTGATTCCCCATGTTTGAAGATCATAAGGTTTACCACTGGACAACTTTTATTTGTTGGACATAATGTTCATAATTTAATATTTATTATATATTATTTTATAAATTTAATTATGTGGTTGATCCAGTAACCCATCGGTTGAACCACTGACCCAATGACCTTGACGGAGTCAATGACCGGGCTGAGTTTTAAAAAACTGATTTTATCCATGTAGTTGACTCCCCACAGTGAGAGAAACTTTTCTTGTTGTTGTTGTATCTTATATCACTTTAAAGAAGTATTAATAACTCTGATCAAATAATACTTTTTTATCAAGTAATCAAGTCAATTTCAGTACTTATTGCTATATAAGTTTATATCATTCTTTTTGCTGTGAAAAGAAATATCCAAATAGCTTGGTTTTATTCTATATAAAAACTGGAATACTGCAAATCAATAATATTAGTTCTCATGCAAGCAATATTGTCATCCTCCTATAAGACACAACATACTCTCGGTTGGGCCACAACTCTTTCAGAAAACTAGTGTGTATGTATCCCGGGTCACGCCATCCAACAGTCCTTGCTGGTGCACCTATATATATAGAGAGAGAGAGAGATGAATAAGATTCATCATGTTTTTAATATCAGTCCATCCTCTTTGTGAATGAAATTTGCAATTATCAGCCCATATTGTACAAATGCCAACATTGTCAAGATAAACATGGTTTGCCCCCCAAAAAATAAAATTTCTGACTCTCAAATACAGGTAAAAAGTCACCACTAAAAGTTAACAAAAAGAATTGCTTACCACACATGGCGTTGCGATCAAAAGTCAGTGTCCCAGCAGGAGATTTCACAGGGTTCCCTCCTTTTGGGCCCCATTCAACAAAAGGCTCAGCTTCACTGATCCCATATCCGCTTGTCCATGTTACAGTCATCTGTTATAAAAGAATGTACTAAGTAATCTCTTTATAATCCCAGATATTCTTAATTCACAAACATGGGTGTGCAGTTACTGGCAGATATCATTCAAAAGAAAGATCTAAAGTTGCAATTAGAAGAAACAGCTGCTGCACTAATATTTAATGAGAATAATATCTAAAGCTGGAAAAAGAAAATGCAATTTTGAGATGACAACATAAAGGGAGCTTAAACTTACTTCATCCCATGATTTCCCTTGTGCTAATCGTGGATATACTGGAGCATTTGGATTGGTGAATGATACTATATTTGACACGGCAACAAGCTTTGGCTGTCAAAAATAATAAAAAAAGGAAGAAATAGAAAGATAAAGTTCAGAACAAAATCCATATAGCTGAACTCAAACATTATACACAATAAAGTAAAATAGGGTTACTGATGTAAACAGTATAAAGAAATGAATTAACCTAAAACTATAAAGGTGAGACATAGAGTAGATGGGGACAAATACTTTGTTTCAAAATAGAAGTTGCAACAGAAGTTAACAGTGTGTATGTGTTATGGACCTAGGAAAGGCCCATGTCTACAAGAAGCCCAATCAGCACAAGCCCAGAGGTAAGTTCTATAAATAGGAACTAAAGACCACAGGTATGACAGATCTTTTTTACCCTATTTTTATGCAGTCACGATATCACACACACACCCCTCAGGCCAAGGCCATCAGATAGTGTGTAGTGATTCGCTGTCCTCAAGATACCTAATTCATAGATTCTAGGGAGAAGCACCAAATCCAAGATCAATCACCCAACTACGGTTGGACATCTCTGCCTCAGGCAGAACAGTATGCATGCCCATGCAAATTTCTGCATATGGGATAAGGCACAGAGAGAGAAAGAGCATTCAGATAAGGCAGTTTTACGGTGAAAAATAAGACATGTGGAACCTTTTGAAATGTTATGGAAGATGGTGCAGTCTATGAGGTGCCAGTAGAAATAGGAGATGGATAATAGGATCATAGGAGTACTGGGACATTAGCCTTGAATGACTTTCAATGAAAAACATGTTTCATAAGGAGCTATATGATGAAAAAAAAACCAAATAGTCGACTTTTGATCTTTTTTGTGAACAAATACTATCACTGCAAGCTTTCATGATGTAGTTCCCATGTAGCTATTGGTCAATAATATATTGTCAGAAAATCAATTGGAAAAAGAAGAGTTTGGAAAACTAAGGATCTGTTATTTTGGTTCTTAAAACTATTTTGAAGAATAGTTAATGAAACAAGTGTTTTCTATATTTTTTTGTTTTGTCTTGAAAACATGTTCTTTAAATTTGATTTTAAAAACTAAAAAACGGTTATAATTTTTAGAACTACTTTCATAAAACAGGCCTTAACAAACAGGTTTTTTGTTTTTATGTCCTGAAAATCAAAAACCTATTTTTAAAAACAGATTTCAAATGGCCCTACAATGCATAGAGGTAATGATTTCCATGAATTGAAAAATCTTTACAATCAAATATATCAATTAATTTGATAAACAAGAAAATTATAGGGTAAAGATTATGAGAATACATTTGTTAGGCCACCGGTGAAAAGAGCAAATGAGAAGTCAGATCTCTGATTAATCAACTGAAGCTTCAAGGAACCTTTTCCTGTGTTCTTGTATCCGTTACTGGAGAAATTGGCATACTGATACTGAAATCAGAAAAGAAAAAAAAAAAGGGCAGTTTAATATTAAACATTTTAACTTTCAAGCCTTCTTAAGGTAAGGGTTTTGCACCACACGAACCTTGATAGGTGCAGAACATAACATTGGAGGACTTATCATGGTGTTTTCCCCAGGGCAGGTAGAAGCACTGAAAATTGTGAAACATTTGATTCCCAGTTAATGCAACAAGACTTTTGACTTGTTACTTATGATTATATATAAATGAGATCATGATGTGCAGCATACCTGAAGTTTGCAGGAGAAAATACTCCAATCCAGTCATCTACTGTGGGTTTTGGATTACTAAATCGCAGTGTAACCCATTCTGTATTTTGTCCCTACAACAATTTTGGGTGGAATCTATCAATTTCTACTACCAAAACTTGTTTTCATCTTAGCCAAGAAGTTACAGGAAGATACTGAACCAGCTAAAACTTAAAAAAACCACTCTTAAAACCGACTAGCCTTATCTTTTGCATAATTGCAAAGAGGCTATTTCCTGGATTCGAAACCATGACCTTTCAGTCATGAAAAAACAGCTTTACCATTGTTCTGGTTCGCCCTAGAACTCAAACACACAAAATAAAATCTCAACATTCAAAGAGGTGGCACATCTTTGTAAGTCATGTGCAACCAAAGATTACCTTCAAGCCAAGTACATCAGGAGTGGCTTTGACATAAGCACGTTCATCAAGAGCAAATAGTGTGTTATGAATGGCAACTTTTGAGAGTGGCTGGTGCTCATCTGACACTGCTAGCTGAAAGGTTGCAATAATGAACAAAGACAAAAAGAGCATTCTTGACTTCACCATCACACCCTTCATCTGAAATGTACCCAAAATATAGAAAAAAAAAAAGGAAAACATTGACAACAATAACAATCAACAACCACCCTCTCAATAAACTGAGAAAAACATAAAGCATCAAACTTTTCCCACTAAAATGCCATTCTCAATTTAAAAAAGCACTTGGGTGCCTCAAACCAATCCTCACTTCACAAAATAAGGAGCAGAAAATAAAATTGAAAAATCAGCTTGGCATGTTAGTTGAATCAAATGAGGATGGATCCATGCAAGAAGAAACTAGAAGAAGAAGAAGCATAAGTCACCTTTGGAGAAGAACAGAACTTGCAATGACAGCTTTGTAGCTTTATCAGTACAACAAAAGTAGAAGAACAAAGACAGCTTATAATTTCTTCATTCGCGTAGGAAGTTACTTGGATAACATGTTCACTCCAATGGTTTCATTTTTATATGTAATTTTTTTTCTTTTCTTTTTTGGGTATTAATTTTATATGTAAATTTAGTTAATACTTTCGAATATCTGAGGGGAAGATTCTCCGGAAGCCCGATTTCAATGTGAAACCGAATTATCTGACTTTAATCATAATAATAATGTCAGAAGGAGTTTTCAAGCTTAAAGAGTTTTCAGCCACACTTTTCGGGAATACCCTATGTAATAATTTTTTATTTATTTTTTAATTGGTGTTTCTCATTTTTTTTTTTAATGTTTCTGTGACAGATATAGAAAAGTAATGCCCTAATAATATACAGATTGATGGATAAAAAATGTGTTATTTCTTCTTGTACAAAAATAAATAAATAAAAGTTATTGTCACTAATCGTTAGATTAGATCCGGCTTTTTGGCTGGAAGTTCATGCTTTGTAATAACAATTTTTTTAAAAATATAATTTAATATCTTTGGCTATGTTTGAGTGGGGTGCTTAACACGATAAAAGTATCTTTACATGATTTTATAATTTTCATTCAACATTAGAATTCAAATTTTTCTACATATCATTCGATTTCCGTGCTGATATGTGTTCTACATATAATTTACATATAATTTTTTTCTAACACATGGATCCCACATACTTTTTATCCCTACAACATGAAATTTCAATTCTCCTCATAAAACTCATCTTTAACCATACTACAATCACTTCGCTGGTTTGATTTAGGGGTTTCATGTGGACAGATGAGCTATAGGAACTTGGTTCTAACCTGAATAACCTTATACAATTCACTATAGTATACTAATATATTAATTCACAAATATTACTATTTCGGAAAGAGGTGGTATCCTTTCACATCGGTGTCAAATTTAAAATTTAACACCTTATCTGAGAGCCATTAGATTAAAAAAGATCAATGATTTTGATTTATAAGCATGTTACACCGTTGATCTTTTTTAATCTAATAGCTCTCAGACAAGATGTCAAATTTCAAATTTAACACCGGTATCAAATTATCTATTTCTTTTGGAAATATTAATAATTTTGCATGTTGAATTGTCTAAGTTAATGGAGTTGCTAACTATGTACCATAGTACAGTTCAAATATTGTAGTATCATCATGATCCACATATGCCTCATCAGATTTCCGAGGAAAGTAGTGTAAAATCCAAAAGCCAAAAGGGCATTGCTATTGTCAGCTACGGTGTCTATTACTATTACTCTATTAGCTGAAGTCTTGACCGACCTCGAATTTTTCCTTTTAAAATAATAAATAAATCCTCAAATTTGTTTTTGACAAATTTAACTATTAACACATTAATATTTAAAATTAAAAACCCCACTCTATTTACAGATTATAAATTTCGACACGACTCTCTCACACAATATAAATACGACACTCAAAATTCATGTTATGTTCGATCAATTTTCAAATTTATATCTTGTTCTTGTTGGCAAAACTAACACACAAAAATTCATATCATATTATATGTCAATTTGTGAATCCGATATTTACTTGCATTAATTTTCTTATAATTTATTTATGTCTTATTATATTGTGTCAACATGAAATTGGTGAAAATAATATTCTATATAGAAGAGGGATATTCTTAGTACCAAAATCTCCTACTATTAACTCACTACCTATCTAATCACCATTGGATCAACATTTTCTCTTTTTTCAATTTTTTTAGTATTCTCTCACTTTGATTCAATGGTGATTAAATAGGTAGTGAGTTGGTAGTAGGAGATTTTGGTAGTTAGAATATCTCTCCTCTTCTATATATAAGTTATTCGTATCTTATTGTATCATGTACATCCGCATAATAAATGCTACACTTTGAGGTTGCCATGTTGGTTATTTATGTTGTATCGCATCAATCGCTAAAAAATGGATTCAATAGTTCTAACATGTTTTCAAATTCATATTATATTTGTGTGGTATTATATTGTGTTGTCTCAACCTGAATTGTCACCCCTAATTTTAAGGGTTTGTTTTTTCTGTGATCAACATATATAAGTTATCTACATTGAGTCTAAAATGACATCATTTTAGGACGAAAATTAAGATATTTTTATAATTATAATTTATTTCAGGGTTATAATAGTCTTTTCATTATAATTTTTTAATTTCTTAATAAAAAATGATATCATTTTGGGAGTGAATATAGATAGAAACATTAAAGCCTAACTTTAATCCCTAGAAATCATAAATATAAATCCTCGTAATATGTCTAATGCTTAATTGCTAAAATGATATATTCACGATTCTTAAGAACAAGAGTGGATTTTTAACATTATCGAAAACTACGTAGTCTACTCTCGCATTTATTATTCCACAGTTAACCCTTAAAATAATTATAAGAATCAAATAAGGTAAATGGATGAGCCTGGCGTGCAGAATTGGTCGAGCAAGTTGCAGCCCGCTGCAAAACGTAGGATGAAAAAATGGAAGAAAAAATGTGTTTAAAAACGATCACTATAACATTACACAATCACTTTTCCTACAACATAATAAACATAAAACCCTAAAATAATTATAAGAATCAAATAAGGTAAATGGTGGAGCCTGGCGTGCGGAATTGGTCGAGCAAGTTGCAGCCCGCTGCAAAACGTAGGATGAAAAAATGGAAGAAAAAATGTGTTTAAAATGACGTGATCATTATAATAATAATCTTATTCGGTTTTGCTCCTGTCTAAATTCTTCTCCCTTGTAATTTACGTACTTTATTATTTCATTAATTCTTTTTTGTTTGATAGATCCAATCCCATTAAAATAAAACAAGAGAAATAAATATTGTCCCTTTCCATGAGCCATTAAGTTAAACTCATTCAGCTATGGCTTCGTGTAAGATCAGCAAGCCGTGTCACATTTTTTTTTTTATTAAAACCAAAGGACAACGAAGATTAATTATGACTACTAACTTCTAAGTATATATGTAATATTTCTTCTTCTTCTAAAATGATTAAGGAGTACTTATTATAATTGACAGAAGGACTAAATGGTTATTTTTTCATAATTTTAGGGATCAATTTGGTTTTTTTATTGCCAGGGACTAAAAAAGATTTCGTAGATATTGTCAGGACCAAAAAAAGTGTTTAATCTTTTCTTTTATTAAAACCAAAGGACTACGAAGATTAATTATGACTTCTAACTTCTAAGTATATATGTAATATTTCTTCTTCTTCTTTGTTGGGAGAGGTTTACCCACTTAATGTGATCTCTCATCTCGAAAGGATTAGTCTTATGGTCGGGAGGATACCTTTGGAAACCAAAAAAATATATATATTTCTTCTCTTCTTTCTAAACATGTCATAAATCTTTTATTTTACTTATTTCACGTATATATTCGTAACAAATTTTGTATTAAAGATGTAAGAAAACTTTAGTTTTGTGTAGGGCGCAGTTAAAATATTAACATTTGATACAGTGAATTTCTTATTTTGTTATACAGAATAATTTTTATTAAATCCAATAATGATAGCTATTAAGATAGTATCGCACTTATATTACAAACATTTTTTTTTCATTTTTTTATGGCAGCTAGTGACTTACCGTCGCTAATAACTTTTTTTTTTCTGTGTTATAAAACCTTTAAAAAAAATCATTAACAACTTTTAAGTAGTGATAAAAAAATGTTATCAACACATAAGAATAAGATACAAATTATCATAGGAACTAGGAATGCTATAAGTAGAGGATAAATCTCTTTTTTTTTTTTTTTTTGGTACAGAGATAAATCTCTTTTAAAATAAATGTAACTTGAAGGAGAAATGCTCAATGACACTATCGACTTAAGTTGTCTCTTCATAAAGTATTTTCTATGTCTCTTCTTAATCTTCCCTTCCCTTCCCTTTATCCTGTGTTTTTCTTGTAGTTAGATCAGAACAGAAAGATTAATCAGTATCACTCTATTGTTTCTAGTTTTCTTGATGTACATGTAAAATTATTAGAGGATGTGAGAAAAGCAGAAATAATAGAACAAACAATATATAGATGTTTTTGTTCACTCAAAATAAAATGTTTTTCATTTCCTTTTGAAATAAATTACATATGATACTAGTACTAGCCATCCTGATATATATTACTAATCCTCAAAGTCAAATAAACAAATTAAAGTACCAAATTGGTAAGAGAATATTCCTTTGTGTACCCTAATTTATCATCTTCAAAATAATTATATATTTTTTTCATGTCAGACACACTACACAAACAAAAGAATTATAATAAAAAATGATGCATTAACATACCAAGACTATGATGATTACCATTAAAAAATTGAAATCGTAGACCATGCACATTTGGATCTAGCTACTACACTCAGGAATTATAGTTTAAATGAAAAAGAATTATAGTTTAAATCACTATTTTAAACTTCTTATATCTATAAAAATAGAATTCCACTTTCAACAAATAAAAAGAGGTGGGGTCCCACACCTTTATTTATTTTTTTGTCAACTCTCTCTCCTCCTTTATCTATCTCCTTCTTTTTCTTAAAATAACACAACTTTACATTCTTTAAAATGATACACACTTTACCCTTGAATGAATCCATTTCATTCTCTACATCACTATTTTAAACTTCTTAGTCTATAAAAATAGAATTCCACTCCTCAACAAATAAAATATTTCAAATTCTAACTCCCCAAAATTATTAATCCTTTTCCGTTGTATCATGGTGTGTTGTGTTAGACGCGAATTGTCATAAATATAAATCCTGATTCTTAAGAATAAGAGTGGATATTTTACATTATCAAAAACTCTTGCGTCTGCTCTCACATTTATTATTCGACATTTTTACCCTTAAAATAAATATAGGAATCACATAAATAGTTAAATAACATTTACTTAATGTTTCTGATATGGGAGAGAGGCAAGAGAAGCATGAAGTAGTTGAAAGTGAAGCTCAAGGAAACAACATTGCTGATAGAAGGACAAAACGAGTTAGGTTGTCAGAAAAGTAATAAACTTTGTAATAGAGGAACCTTCCATCTTCAGCTTATATAAGAAGTGGAGAAGGGAATCAAAATGTACTTTTGGCTTTTGAGTAATAACAGAACTCATTTCTCATCAATATTTTAATGTCAATGCTAGAATATTAAATCTTCAGTTTAACAATAGGCCGAAAGCAAATTGATGAGCCTGGCGTGCTGAATTGGTCGAGCAAGTTGCAAAACGTAGAATGAAAGAAATGGAAGACTAATGTATTTAAAATGACATATGATCATTATAATAATCTTATTCGGTTTTGCTACTGTCTAAATTCTCCTCCATTGTTATTTACTTTCTTTCTCATTTTATTAATGAGATTATTCTATCTTTTTGTGCAGAAATTCTTTTTCTTTCATAGAACATAGATTGAGGTGGTTTGGGCACGTGATGAGAAGGTCGTGGATGCTCCTATAAGAACAGAAGTTTGTTACCAAGAGCTCACAACACAAAAAGATGCAGAAGTCGGTCGAAACTTACTCGGGGAAGGTAGTAAAATAAGATTTAATGGAGTGGGATATAGATTGGCGGACGGTATGTCTTAGAACGGAATGGAGAAAAGCTATAAGTATGGTGAAGGGTTAGATCCGTTGTTATTCCTATGTTCCAGATGGTCCCTTTTTCGTCATTTATCCCTTTATTTCCCCCACTTCTTCTTGTCCATTTCTTTTGTACTTTTATTTATTTAAATATACATTTATATATATATATATATATATATATATATATATATATTATTTTATTTTTTTATTTTATTTAATTTTTTTATTTTTTTTATTTTTTCCTACTGTCTTATATTTTTTATGTGGGTTCATCTACCACCGACCCCAATTAATTTGGGATAAAGTTGATGTTGATGTTAAGATCATAGATCCAATCCAATTAAAATAAAAACAAGAAAAAGAAATATTGTCTGAGTGTTGTTACAAGTAATCCCTGTGGAATATAATATTCCAGTCTTCTAAAACATTGACAGGCTATGTAGTAGCACCGATATCGACACGGGACACGACACAACACTCTGAACGTTAATTCTAAAAAATGTTAGATTTCGACACGTTAGGGCACGTTTTGAGATTAAATAATATTTTTAATTTATGTAATATATATTATATTTAATATTCAATAATTTAACAAAAAAATAAAGCTAAACTTATAATAGCCATCAATTTTGCACATATCCCAAATATTTATATTAAACTAAATAAAATAGTAATCGTAATCTAATGAATCTAATAGTTGGAACTAAAAACGCAACACAACGCATCCTTTAAACTTTTTTTTAGTCTCTACAACTCTTATTGGACTGTCGAAGTGTCGAAGAGTGTCAGACACTACACGTCAGGGTTTTTGAAATGTCGGTGCTTCATAGTTGCCAGTTATCTTGCATCCCCATATTTCTATATATTAATTGGTAGGACATATTAATATGTAAGGAGTCTATATAGTTTTGAATTCATGCATAGTATATGGGTTTATCATCTATCATTTAACATGACCATAATAAATTTTCCTAAACATACAACATTTTGGGGGGCCCGCAGCAAAAAAAGAAAAAACTTCGGCACGCAAAACGAATCTCTATAACATAACAGAATCTTTTTTCCTACAAGATAACTCTTATAAAACACATAATATATATACTACAGTCCTGGAGTTGCCAAATGAAACTATGGTTCGTTTAAAAATATGCATGACCTCAAAAATCAATGGCCTCGGCTAGCTAATGTTGTACATGGCGAATTGTTAAGACAGTAGAGATTCAGAAATGCCACTTTACATGAAACAGTTTTATACAGACATGCTCTTCTTGTAGCTATATTATTTATAGTTCATGTCATTATGTGATCACATGAGCATTTTATTCAACCTGCTGAAATTATCCTTATGCCTAATACAACCAAAGGGTCGACCCAGTTCATATACCCACTTCGTGAGTGTCCGGGGAAGGGAATACTCTAGGCAATCTTTTCCCTGCTTTTTGCAGAGAGACTGATTCGAACCCACGACCTGACACACCACGGCAAGAAAGCTTACCGCTGAGTCAAGCCGGCCCTTCATGCCTAATACAACCAGAAAGAAGAAAAATAAAAATAAAAAGAAACCAAATCAACAAATATTTTGCTTTTAGATCAAGATGCTAGTGTTGTAGCTGGACAACTATCAACAGCGCAAGCCAAGATGTCCTTGTAGTCTCTGGATATTCTGAAAGAGTCATAAACTTGTCCATCACTGCTCTTCTTGTACTCAAACAAGAGGTTTGAATGGTCAAATGCTGTAAGTTTGACAAATCCAAAGTCACGGTCTTTAAAGATACTCCATGTGATGTTTAAGGGGGCAAAGTCAGAAAGCCCTGCTCCTCCTCCCCCAACCACTACATGTATTGTCCCATCCAAGGAACCATTGTAATTGTTCTTCTCTTTATTGGTGCAGATATTCTGAAGGAGGAGGAAAAATGGCAGTTAATTTGTGTGTTAAATGATAACAGCTAACAAGTACGAAATGTCTTGATAATTTAATCACTTCACTCTAATATATGTTCTTGATGAGCAACATGAATTGTATATTCGAAGGGAAAGGCTATTTATTCATGCCATAGCATTTAGCCAGCCACATAGAGCTAACTGCAGGGAAGTAAAGGGCACCCCTGGTGCACAAGACTTCCTGACTTGTAAGAGTAGGAACGTGAGTCGATTTTATACAGCTTTACCCTCGCAATTTGAAAAAAAGGCGGTTTTGCAGGGAAGTAAAGGAACAAAGTAAAAATCAAATGATGGTAGTTCAATTGGCGCATGAGAGCTGAGTAGGTGAATATGAGAACATGTGTTCGATTCTTCCCAATACCATCTTTGGAAACGGTTTAAAGCCTTAATCTTAAACTCGCCCCCGAAAAGGATTGCCTCACGTGGAGAATACCAATAGTTTATCAAAAAAAAGAAGAAAGGAACAAAGTAAAAACTGTGTATCTCTAAGTAAGGGGAATACCTGGTATACTGGGCAGGTTCTTTCATAGTTATGGACGTGTCCATACATGGCTATGTCGACCTTATATTTTTGCCATAAAATTTGAAGGTCCTCCCTTCCCATTGGTTCTTCAAAAGAGCCTTCTTCTGTATAGTCCGTTGAAGAAGAATAACCAAGTACCCTATGTGCAAGAAATATCAGCCATGGCTGTTTCTGTCTGTCAACTGTTGCAAGGCACTTTTCGATGAATTTATATTGCTCTGATCCTCTTCTCCAATCAAGTTCCGTGTGAGCTACGCAGAATCTGAACATGCCATAGTCAACCGAGTACCTGGCAAAGTAAGGTAATGTGATTTTCAAAGCAATTTTCCTGAGGAAACAATATCATTAATATTCGGTACGTATACCATACGCACAAGAATCTGGAGTAACGTAATATGTTCATGAACAATCTTTACAATATATATAAAAAGGTTATTTTAGTTTTATTTGATGCAACTTAACAATGCATGGTTATGCAAGTTTGATGTTTTGAACAAATGTTATAGGTGCTACACGCATAATTTAATAATCTCACAAGAAGTAGAGTATAGTCTACGCAACAGGTTGAAATTATAGACATTGTACCAGAATTTTTCCCGGTTCTCAGCAGGAACATAAAACATGTTCTGAGCCAGTACACCACATTCACCACCAGAATCCGAGTTCTCATAAAATGATCCAGTTCCTGGCCAATCACGTTCATGGTTGCCACTAAAAGCAAAAAATAAGAGAATAAAGAGTCAACTGTAAGAAAAAATAAAAAAAATGCAGGCACAGCATTACAAACCTTGCTATCATATAAGGTACAGTTGATGCAATTGGCTCAATCTGTGCAGTAAACTGGTCCCACTGTGAAATGTATCCATTAGCATAGCATATATCACCAATGTGGAAGACTAGATCTATGTCTTTTAAGTCTTGAATAATTTGCTTAGTAGTGTTGAGTGAGCCAGGCTGGAAATTGTTATATTCATTGGAGCCATCAGCTTCTCCCTGCTTGTGGGACAATAAAAAAAAAATTGAGATACCATAATTTAAATCACAAGCAAGAATACTGACATCTTTTCTGGGTCAAGCAAAATATATTGCTTTCATTCAACTAAAAGAAAGAAGTGTTGAGATATATAAAACTATTAAAAGAGAGTAAGGTTTCCTTATACAATGGGAATAATTACATGGATGAAATTGCAAAGAAAGAAGTAATTAACAGACCAAATTAACCTGATCAATCTTATGCATATAGGTAATATATAAAGGGCCGACCCAGTTCAAATACCTACTTCGTGAGTGTCTGGGGAAGTAATTAAGAGACCAAATTAACCTGATCAATCTTATGCATATAGGTAATATATATTTTCACAAATTTTATCTTCAGAGTTCAAAACATGTTTAGCATTAGAAGGCCCATTAGATTAAAAAAATAAATAAAAAAGAAAATTACCTTTCCCAGATCACCAAATATGACTACACGTTGCAAGGAATTTTGACCAGGATAAGGAGATGCTTTGAACTGATATTCTTGACTCCAAATAATTGTACCATTAAATAATCTATGCCCCAGCTTGTATATGTACCTGCAAGTACAAAAAAAGAAATTGCATGTCTAGGGTCATGTACAAGTCAATATTTGAACCACAAGTATATCAAGGAATAAAGATCTTGGTTTCTTAAAATAACATACGTCATGTAGTAAAAATCCTTTCTAATAAAAGCATGATTCTAACTTTTTGTTGTGAACGGAAATACTTAATTATCCTTTCTAATTTAAAAATATATATATATATATATATATATGTTGTGAAATGAAATACGTAATAAACATAAAACTTTTGTTTTAATTAAAAACTGGAATACTGCAAATCAATAATATTAGTTCTCATGCAAGCAATTTCATGATGATCATATAAGGCACAACATACTCTCGGTTGGGCCATAACTCCTTCAGAAAACTAGTGTGTATGTATCCCGGGTCACGCCATCCAACAGTCCTTGCTGGTGCACCTATATTTATATGTATATATATAGATGAATAAGATTTATTATGTTTTTAACTCCACTCCTTCCTCTTTGTGAATGAGATTTAACATTGTCAAGATAAACATGGTTTTCCCCCCCCAAAAAATAACTTTTTCTGACTCTCAAATACAGTTAGAAAATCACCACTAAAAGCTAACAAAAAGAGTTGCATACCACACAAGGTGTTGCGATCAAAAGTCAGTGTTCCAGCAGGAGATTTCACAAGGTTCCCTCCTTTTGAGCCCCATTCAACAAAAGGCTCAGCATCACTGATCCCATATCCACTTGTCCATGTCACAGCAATCTATTATAAAAGAATGTACTAAATCATCGTTTGATAATCCCAGATATTCTTAATTCACTTATATGGATGTGCATTTACTGACAGATATCATTCAAAAGAAAGATTTTAAGTTGCTATTAGAGGAAACAAATGCGGCACTAATATTTCATGAGAATAATATCTAAAGCTGGAAAAAGAAATTGCATTTTTGAGATTACAACATAAAGGGAGTTTAAACTTACTTCATCCCATGCTTTCCCTTGTGCTAATCGTGGATATACTGGAGCGTTAGGATTAATGAATGATACTTTATTTGACACTGCAACGAGCTTTGGCTGTCAAAAATAATTTTTTTTTTTAAAAAAAAGGATGAAATAGAATGATGAAGTTCAGAACAAAATCCACATATCAGCACCGAGACATTAGCCTTGAATGCCTTTTAAAGAAAAAAAAAACATATTTCATAAGGAGCTATATAATGAAAGAAATTCCAAATAGTTGACTTTTGATCTTTTCCTTGAACAAATATTGTTTATCACTAAAATGAATCTCCCACACAGCTATTTATCAATAATATATTGTCCCAAAATTAATAGGAAAAAGAAAAGTTTGGAAAATTAAAATGCATACCGGTCATGGTTTCCATTAATTGAAAAATCTATAAAATCATTAACAACACCTTTATCCCAAACTAATTGGAGTCCGTGGTAGATGAACCCTAATGAAAGATACGTGGAGAATCTTTAAAATCATATCAACTATTTAGAAAAACAAGAAAATTATAGGGTAGAGTTTATGAGAATACATTTGTTAGGCCACCCGTGAAAAGAGCAAATGAGAAGTCAGATCTCTGATTAATCAACTGAAGCTTCAGAGAACCTTTTCCTGTGTTCTTGTAACCGTTACTGGAGAAATTTGCATACTGATACTGAAATTAGAAAAGAAAAAAAGGGGCAGTTTAATATTAAACATTTTAACTTTCAAGCTTTTTCAGGAAAGGGTTTTGCGCCACACGAACCTTGATAGGTGCAGAACACAACATTGGAGGACTCATCCTGGTGTTTTCCGCAGGGCAGGTAGAAGCACTGGACATTGTGAAACATTTGATTCCCAGTTAATGCAACAAGACTTTTGACTTGTGTAAAGAACGTTCTTTACATGGTATCAGAACTCGTGACCTTCCGGTCACTGAAGCTCTGATAGCATGTAAATAACCAATTCAACCCAAAAGTTTAAGCTATTGGGTGAAGCTACATTAATAGTTATATATATCTCAACAACTTGTAACTTACGATTATATATAAATGAGATCATGATATGCAGCCTACCTGAAGTTTGCAGGAGAAAATACTCCAATCCAGTCATCTATTGTGGGTTTTGGATTACTATATTGCAGTGTAACCCATTCTGTATTTTGTCCCTACAACAATTTTGGGTGGAAAACATCAATTTCTACTACCAAAACTTGTTTTCATCTTAGGCAAGAAGTTAAAGGCAGATACTGAACCAGCTAGAACTCAAACACAAAAAATAAAATCTCAATATTCAAAGAGGTTGCACATCTTTGCAAGTCATGTGCAATCAAAGATTACCTTCAAGCCAAGTACATCAGGAGTGGCTTTGACATAAGCATGTTCATCAAGAGCAAATAGTGTGTTATGAATGGCAACTTTTGAGAGGGGCTGGTGCTCATCTGACACTGCTAGCTGAAAGGTTGCAACAATGAACAAAGACAAAAAGAGCATTCTTGACTTCACCATCACACCCATCATCTGAAATGTACCAAAAAATTTGAAAAAATGAAAACAGTGACATCAATAACAATCAACAACCACCCTCTCAATAAACTGAGATTCCAAAAACATAATAAACCATGAAAGACATCAAGCATCAATCTTTTCCCACTAAAATGCAAGTCCCATTTTAGAAAAGCACTTGGGTGCCTAAGAAACCAATCCAGACTTCCACAAATAGGGTGCAGAAAAGAAAATTGATAATCAACTTGGCATGTTAGTTGAAAAAACATGCAAGCAGAAACTAGAAGAAGCAGAAGTCACCTTTGGAGAAGAACAGAACTTGCAATGACAGCTTGGTAGATTTATCAGTACAACAAAAGTAGAAGAAGAGGGACAACTTATAATATCTTCATTGTCATAGGAAGTTACTTAGCTAACATGTTCACTCCAATGGTTTCATTTTATATGTAAATTTAGTTAAGACTTTCGAATATCTGCGAGGAAGATTCTCCGGTAACCCGGATTTCAATGGGAAACCGAATTTTCTAACTTTATATTGCTAGTTGACATATAACAACAACAACAACAACAATAATAATAATAATAATAATAATAATAGGAAAATTATTCTCTTATTTTACGCGAGAATACTTATGTTATTCTCACATAAAAATTTATATCATTATTTTTTTTTTAATGAATGGTGTACCTCCCACACATGATGTGCCTATAGAAGATACTTATTTCCAATAACATGAAAGAAATAAAACTCATAATAATATGAGTTTAATACGAGATAATTTGTATTTCTCACGTACATATAAGCATGTGAGATGGATTTTCTTTTTCACTTTTCTCTTTATATATGTGATTCCCTATGGACTCTACATATTTTTAAAATGTATATAGAAAATAAAATTCCATATAGACTCTATATATTTTTAAAATGTATATAGAAAATTAAATTATTCTTAAAATGTATATAGAAACACTAATATATGATAATAGATAGATTATAGATTGATGTATATAAAATTTGGGAAATTTATTTCTTCTCGTACAGAAATAAATAAAATATTATTGTCAGATTACAGGGTGTCTCTTTTTCTTTTTTGAAAGTTTTCTTTTTTTATAACAAAATAAAAAAAATTATTATATGCCTTTGGCTATAGTTTCAGTGGGTTGCACAAAAAGTATGGAGAAATAAAACCCATAAAATTTCTTATTTCTTCTCATACAGAAATAAATAAAATATTATTGTCAGATTTCCCGGTTTTTTTGCTGGAAGTTCATGCTTTTTTTATAACAAAATTAAAAAAAAAAAATATTATATGCCTTTGGCTATAGTTTCAGTGGGTTGCTTAACACGATAAAAGTATCTTTAAAATGACTGCAATCACTTCGCTGGTTTGATTTAGGAGTTTCATGTGGACACATGAGCTAGGAACATGGTTCTAACCTCAAGAACCTTATACAATTTACTATACTATACTAATATATTAATTTACAACTTTGGGAGATTTGGTTCTTTATATTACTGTTTTGGAAATACTAGTATTTTGTTAATTGAATTATATTAAGCTAAATGAATGGAATTGCTAACTGTGTATCATAGTTTAGTTCTAAGTAGTGTATTATTAGCAATTTAGCATGATCCACATGCGCCTCATCAGCATTCAATGGAAATTATTGTAAAATCCAAAAGCTAAAAGGGCATTGCTATTGCCAGCAACTGTGTTTATTAGCTAAAAAGTCTTGACCGAGCTCCAATTTTTCTTTTTAAAATAATAAATAAATCCTCAATTTTTTTTTTTTTTTTTGTGAAATTGAACCGTTGACAAATTAATCTCTAAAATTTGTGTTTGTGTCGATTTGTTTTCAAATTTCATAATATGTTTGTGTTGGCGAAAACATCAACAAAAAGTTTCATATATGATGTATTTCAACCAACAAAAACAAAAATGACTCATATTAATCTTATAACTTATTTGTGTCATATTATGTCAATACAACTATGGTGAAAACAACATTATGTATTAATGTTATTTATATATTATCATATCATGTCAACCTGCATAATAAATGATATACTTTATCTTTGTGGATTATCTATATCGTGTTGTGTCAACTCACAAAAAACGAATATGATGATTTTAACTCATTTTTAAATTCTTGTTACGCTTGAGTGTATTTATGTTAATGTGATATCATGTTGTATTGTGTGAACTCACCCTTAATTCTAATCCCTAAAAATCATAAATATAAATCTTGATTCTTAAGAATAAGAGTGGATATTTTACATTATCAAAATCTACAACGTCTACTCTCACATTTATTATTCGATAGTTCACCCTTAAAATAATTATAAGAATCACATACATAGTAACATAACATTTACTTAATGTTTCACATCATCGTCAATGCTAGAATATTTAATTTTCAGTTTAAAAATAGGCCAAAAGCAAATGAATGAGCTCGGCCTGCAAAACGTAGAATGAAAGAAATGGAAGACAAATGTATTTAAAATGACATATGATCATAATTATAATAATCTTATTCGGTTTTGCTCATGTCTAAATTCTCCTCCATTGTTAGTTACTAACTTTATCAGTTTATTAATGAGATTATTCTATCTTTTTGTGCGGAAATTCTTTTTTTGCTTGATAGATCATAGATCCAATTCAATTAAAATAAAACAAGAGAAAAAAGTATTGTCCCTTTGCATGAGCCATTAAGTTGAACTCATTCAGCTTTTGCTTCGTGTAAGATCATCAAGCTGTGTCACTTTTTTTTTTTATTAAAACCAAAAGGCAATGAAGATTGGTGACTTCTAGTATGATACAGAAATTAAGCTGAAAAGTTATTGGATCGTCAATATATGTTATATTTTCTTCTTCTTCTTCTTCCTTTATGACAGCTTGTGACTTACCCCCGCTAATGACTTGTTTTTTTTCTCTGTTCAAAACCTTTGAAATTTATCATGGGTTTATAATTCTCATTCAAAATTATAATTTTTTTTTTTCTCCTACACACCATTCGATTTTCGTCACTTTTTGACATGGGTCCTACATATAATTTTTTCAACACATGTTATCCCACATGCTTTTTATCTCTACAAATAAATTTCAATTTTTGAGTGAGAATTATAAAACCCATTTATCATTAACTTAACTTTGTAGTAGTGATAAAATATGTTATCAACGAGAGTGAATCATCTTACGTGGAAAAGTGATCATGTGATAATGTTTTTTGATTACAATAACTTATTTAAAAATTATATACTTTTCTCTCTCTTCTTATCTCATCGTCAATGAGTGGTTGTGATCAAAAAATATGATTACATCATCACTTTTTCACGTGAGAGGATCCACTCCTTTTATCAACACATGTTATAACTAGGAATGCTAAAATTAGATGATAAAGCTCTTTGAAAATAAATTTATTTTTGAGTGAGCATATTTCACTTCAGAAATATTCTCATTTTAGAGGAATTTTTCTTCTTCTTCAAAATTTAACTTAAAAAGGAGGAATATTGCTCAATGACACTATCAGCTTAAGTTGTCTCTTCATATTTCATAAAGTATGGCTTTCTATGTCTCTTCTTAATCTTGCATTCCCTTTATCCTGTGTATTTCTTGTAGTTAGATCAGAACAGAAAGATTAATCAGTAATAGTATCACTCTATGGTTTCTAGAAGATTCTTCTCCCTTTCTAGTTTACTTGCATCCTCCAACCCCCCTTTTTCCAAAGCATCAAAGCTTATAATTTTGATGTACATGTAAAATTATTAGAGGATGTGAGAAAAGCAGAAATAATAGAACAAACAATATATAGATGTTTTTGTTCACTCAAAAGAAAATGTTTTTCATTTCCTTTTGAAATAAATTACATATGATACTAGTACTAGCCATCCTGATATATATTACTAAGCCTCAAAGTCAAATAAACAAATTAAAGTACCAAATTGGCAAGAGAATATTCCTTTGTACCCTTTATTTGGTATTTTGCATCCCATAGAGTTTCTGAGACACACACTATCTGCAATGGACGAATAACAACATCCAAGAGAGTAAAAGTCCTGCAAAAACACGCCACCCCAACAATAATTAACATAAGTAAACGCACAACAAAAAAGAAAAGAAAAAGAAAAACTAGCATTCATGGTCAATATGGTAGTTGTTGCTTGTTGGAGGACAATACCACAATGGTCATTGTTAGAATGCTGATAGAATCAAAAAAAAAAAAGAAAAAAAAGAAAAAGAGGAGTGTGTATTACGCTATATGGTATGCCTCATACAACTAGTTACCCCATACGCAAAGTTATGACAGAAGCCTCAAAGAATGTAACTCTTAAATGTAGTTGATTACTAATTTTATGCTTAAATTGGCATCATTCTAACTCTTCCACTATTTTGAATGTGTGATTTAGCAAAAGATGGGAAAAATTGATGAATAGATCTTCTCATGTCAATGATGTGAAATGATTTTGGTCATACAATTATCTTTTCTTCCTTTCCTATCCCAACACTTTCTTTTCACCAAGACATGATTTTAGATATATTTTTTCTTCATCCTTGTTGTATAGAGAAAGTGGGAGACGGCGAAGCTATGATACCATGTAAAGAACTTTGGGATACACCACCCCAAAAGCTAGCTCAAAGGGTGGGAGTGCCCAAGGCCTTATAAAAGCCACACTAGTTGTTCATCCAACCAATGTGGGACTATATATCTCAACATGCCTCCTCACACAAGAGCCCATTGGGCTTAAAGAGTGGATAATGCAACAGACCCAATCTACCTGTGCTAAGAAATTTCACAAGAGAAAGTGGAGGACAGCGAGACTTCGATACCATGTAAAGAACTTTGGGATACACCACCTCAAAAGCTAGTTCTAAAGGCCACATTAGTTGCACATACAACCAATGTGTGACTATATATGTCAGCACTTTTCATAGATGATTTGCCTATAAATGACTAAGATTATCTCATATGGAGCATCATCTATGAAATAAGAAATCCATTCCCTGAAAAATTGTGTCGAGAGTTTCAGTTTCTAGCCTTAGAGCTACACCAAAAGCCACCCATTCTGATGTTAAGAAAAAAGAAAAAGGTTCTGAAAAGTATTTTAAAAAAGTAGTGCAGAGGAAGACAAATAATACCCATGTGTGTACCTCCAATAGTCAACATGACTTGAATTCTAGGCCCCTTTGTCCCACTCCAAGCATATCCTAATCACATGAAAAATCAAATATTAGACAAAGCAAGTTTTAAAAAAATATAAAAGGGTATAAATTCACACCTTCAGCCTTTGGCTACAAGAATACTAACACTAAGTACCTTGTCCAAAACAATTGGTGGTAGTGTTAACACCATTTCTGCAAACACAAGCAAATGACTCATCCAAAGTGGCAAAGCCACACAATCCTCCACTTGCTTCACAATCCTTACAACTATCACTATAATACGAATCATTATACAGCAATGATATCCCAAACTTCCATTTCATAGGGTCTCCTTCATCTCCAAATTCATATATTGAAGTATATGAGGAGCATTGCAACTTTGGAAGATCTAAACTATAGCCTAAGCCAAGTCCAGTAGGGTAATCATAGACACAACAAGTGTTGATTGGTGCATTCTGTGGCAACCCAATTCCTGACACCCCTTTGCAAGAATACATTCCTCTACAAACACGAGAACCAGAACCTGTATCACAGAAATCTTCTGTTGAATCAAACACTGGAGATGTTGTGGAACAACCAAGCAAAACAAAGATGTTTTCCTTTGCTAGCATGAATGGACTTGCCTTATTTAAACTAAAGCTCCCAGAATTTTGCATTTCAGAACATTTTGACATGAAGGGGTCTGTGATCATGAGAGTGCTACTTGGATAGTCTATTGAGGTGATGGTGTAAATGCCAGAACTTGTTGAGTATTGAAGAGTGCCAAAGTTGCATTTTATGAACCTGGAAAATGCAGGGTGACCACAACCAAAGCCAGTGCCAAAGGGATATTTAACTGGGATTGTACCACATGTGCTTTGGCATGTGCCATTTATGGGGATGATAGGTAAAGCAGAAGAGGCTTCATGAACCAGCAATAAGAAGAGAGAAATGATGGTGAGAAATGTTGCAGATAGGGAAATTGACATTGGTAGAGGTTTTGGAAGGTTGGAGATCTTGTTAACTAGTTAAGTAATGGAAAAGGGTCTTTGGCTTTTGTCCATTTTCTTCCTTGGCCATTTGAATATATTTACTTGAATGGTCCGCAATAAAAAAAAATTAAAAAAAATTCTGACATGCAAAATGAATCTCTATAACATTACACAATTAATTTTCCTACCATATAATTCTTATAAAACCCATATATTTTATTGAATGGATCAATGCACATTGGTCTATTATTTTCGGTGGAGATAATTACTTTTCAGACATAGGTACCACTTTTTTCTTCCTAAAAAGAAGAGACCATTTATTTCGTGGGAAAAAGCTAGAAAGCAATATAGTACAGTGTTACTAATATAAACTTGTATTTTAGGGACAAAGCTATTTTGGATTCATGCAAATTAGGCACTGTAGTGCTGCCAATACTGAATATGTAAGTCCACTGGTTGAAAACAGCTTGGCCTACCCTGTGAGAATGATGGCTTTCTAGGCTCAAAAGCAAGTCAAAAATTAGAGTGGAAATAGTTCCAACAAACATGGTAACTAATATGACATGGATCAATGCGTAATCAAATCAATTGGAGCTTGTTTCATAAATCTCGAAGAAAATAGTAGGAAGAGAGCCTATACTTTTTTTTATATTTTTCTATCTATTTCACTTTATTCATCTTTCCAATCGTTTCCTATATCTCATACTGAAGTATCCAGATAATCGAGGAATGGGTTAGGGAAAAAAAATATAACTACTAAAATTGTCAAGTTTATAAGTAGATTAATATAGCCTTGACATTGTATGATATTATTCCGACACGTTAATTTTAAAAAATATTAGATTTTGATATATTAGAATACATTTTGATATTAAATAATTTTTTTAATTTATATAATGTATATTATATTTAATATTGAATAATTAAAAAAAAGGAAATTATTTTTCAAAAAATTATAAGATTAAAAAATTATAATGACAAAGGTTAATATAACCCTGCAATATATTATAATTACAAAAATACGTTGATTTCCGCTCCCAAACAACGTCGTTTTGTGTTCACCATAGATAATTTTATCTCCGGTGACCGAAGAAATCCTTGGAACAGTGACCATTGTGCCAACGTCATTTTGTGTTCACCACAAATAATCTTATCTCTAATGACCGAAGAAATCCTTTTTCGTTAAAAAAAAAAATGAAGTTAAAGTTATTTCTGAATAAACTGACAATCAAATACACGCTGATTCAATTTCCAGCTCAACCAAGAGTCTTGAGTTTGAGATGTTAAAAATTTGACATAAAAAATGTAAGAGTCCAAGTAATGGATGAAAAAAAAAAAAAACTAATAAGATAATTGATACGTTGATGAAGATATTTTTTGTAAAGAAAAATAATAAGTTAAAATGTATTTTAAAATATATAATAAACACAAGAGTACAGGTATTATAACAAACACATTGTTATACTTCATGGCAACTTACACACAATTGTATCTATTTTATGAAATTAATATTTATCGTTTTAAATGATATGATATTGTGTTATTTTACTTAAAATGACCGTAAATACAATGAAAGGTTTTTTTATTAATTTAAATATTAAATAAAAAATATTATTAAATAAAAAATATTAGTTTTAATTAAAATGATAAATGTATTTTCCATATTTTTCTTAAAATCGTATGCTTTTTGTCTTTTTCTCTTCAGTATCCTTATCTACCTAAAACCCTAAACCCCATCTTTTAACATTTTTGCTTGTTGATGGCAACGACTATCTAATTGAAACTGCAGTGAAACAAAGGCATAATTTTTGAGTGAAGAAGAAAATTCCCAATGATTGCAACACGTTCTGCTTTGATGCTCCTCAATCTCCAAAACCCACCAATTCGCTACCAATTGTTCTCCCACTTCAAACATGCTCACACATCGCTTTCTCTATTGAAAGCTCGCTCTTTTTCTCTAACAAGAGCCTTTGGAAGCGCTGTTGCATCATTATCATCAGAAGATTCCAAGGGCAGAGACACTTTCTTTGCAGAAGAAAACGTTTTGTGGAGTTCACTTGGTCTCTCTGATACCATTTCTCGAGCTCTCTCTAACATTGGCCTCAAAAGACCCTCTCTCGTTCAGGTCATTTTCACTTGTTTCCACGATGCCCCTTTTGTCAATTCTTGCCCCCTTTGTGCTTTTCTATGGAATTGAATGACACCCTTGTATAAAAAATTTAATCTTGTTTCCTTGTTGTGTTTGTGCTTATGATGTGAAAAACAAAAAAAATCCAAAAAAGTTGTGTTTTTTTATGCCAAGAATATATGAAGCACAGATTCCAACACGGCATTTTCGATACGTTCCAAATACGTTCTCGATACGACCATTAATTCGTTGATACGCAACAATACGTTTCCGATACGTTCCCGATACGCGTATTGGATATGTTGGAAAAAAAATTGGAGTATCGGTGCTTCATGGCAAGAATAGAATTTGGAAGCTACACCAATTGGTTGGAAGCTCATGAATGGGATAAATTTTCAATACTCTTGTGCAAATTGGAAAAACATTACTTTGATGTATTTACTCCACCCAAGTCTTTATTTTTAATGCCACATGAGTCCCCTTACTTCTGATTTTACCAAGGCATTATATACTACACTGAGTATTGAAAATTGGGGCTTATGATGTTCATATTATTGATGATTATTCCTCTTGGTGTGTTCAGGCTTCTTCTATACCATCTGTCCTGTCAGGGAAGGATGTGATTATTGCAGCTGAGACTGGTAGTGGTAAGACATACAGTTACCTTGTTCCTCTAATTGATAAGCTAAGGGACAGCCAGGAACATTCTCTACATGCTGTATCTGATCAACAATTGTCTAGGTCCCGGAAAGTTCTGCTCGTTCTTTGTCCGAATGTGCAACTATGTGAGCAGGTAGTTAGGATGGCTAACAGTCTCTGTGGAGACAATGGTGAAACTATAGTTAGTGTTGCAGCCATTTGTGGCAGACAGGTAGTGATGCATTAGCTTTTTATTTTTTATTTTCTGTATTTCGGGTTATCTTTGTGCAATTGCAGTTATATGGGATTTGTGGTCTGCTATACTGTCTGCCTGGTTATTTCTATATAAAACTTTAGCTTTCTTCTCTAGAGAGTGATTCACAATACTAAGGACCTTTTTGTCCCAGGGATGGCCGATTCGGGAACCTGATATCATTGTGACGACACCTGCTGCTCTTCTGAATTATGTCGACCCTGATAGGACCCGCCGCATGGAGTTTATGCGTGGGGTTAAATACGTGGTATGTTGCTTGTGTTATGATCTTATGTAGCTATGTCAATGTAAATGATCTATGAATTAATTTATTAATTCTTATTACTTTTATGTTTATATTTTAATTGGCAGGTGTTTGATGAAGCTGATATGCTTCTCTGTGGGAGCTTCCAGAATAAAGTAATCCGCCTGATAAATTTACTCCGCTTTGATGAAAAACTCTTATCTAAAGGAGCAGTAGCAGAGTTACCAATGAAATTGGAGTCGTCCTTGTCAACAGATGAAGCTTTAAAAGGTGCAGAGGAACTTCCAACCGAAGCCATCTCAGAGGAGGATGATGATGATGATGATGATGATGATGATAATGATGAGGATATTGTTGATATTAATAATGAAGCTGGATCTGTTAAACGAAGAGACTGGAGGAGAGTGAGGAAGTATTATGAACGTAGTAAACAGTATATTTTTGTTGCAGCTACACTTCCAGTGAATGGAAAGAAAACAGCTGGAGCAGTATTGAAACATATGTTTCCTGATGCTAACTGGGTTAGTGGAAACTATCTTCATTGTCACAATCCAAGGTGCTTTCTTACCCCTCTTATTTTCCATTATCAAATTATGTTTCATTTTTTCTCCTTGTTACTCAACTGGTGTTGTGGTTATATAAATTGTATGCATCTATCAAGAATTAGAATAGGAAAGTGGTTTGTGGTTAAATGTCTTTATGATTCCATTGATTGTGAACTGAAGATAAAGTGAAAGGAATGCATATGGTGAAAATTTGAATACTATAATCAGAGATGGTAAGCCTATTTTCAAAATCCAATTTTAGTGTCCACGTGAATATTGAGTTGAATGTGCAGGAAGTATGACTAGAAGATGATGAAGAATTATTTAGACGCTTAAGCATGTATAACATGCAAAGCAAATAGTTTTACTTTTATTCTTTAATAGGCCCCCGGAAGAGCTTTTTGGACTTGAAGCATGAATGATGCACATGAATGCTCTACCTTGTACTGAAATTCTATTTAGTTATGAAGAATAATGGTGTCTATGATCAAACTAACCTGATAAACTAGTCAAAGATGTGTTGATGCCATGCTAAAAACCGATTAAACTTAAGTGGAAAGGAAAAATATAGTTGTAAAAGGGTGATAGGAAAATAAAGTACTAACAAGGTCCTTGGACCAAAAAAGGCTTTACGTGGTGTTGAGATATATAAAGCCATTAATGTAGCCTCACCCAACAGCTTAAGCTTTTGGGTTGAATTGGTTCTTTACATGGTATCAAAGTCTCGATGTACCGGGTTCGATCCTCGCTGCCCCCCACTTTCTTTCTAGTGAAATTTCTTTCTTCGCACGGGTAGGTGGGTCTGTGCATTGTCCACCCTTCAAGCCCAATGGGCTCTCGTGTGAGGGGGCGTGTTGAAATATATAAAACCATTAATGTAGCCTCACCCAACAGCTTAATATCAAAGCTGGGTTTTACATTTGAGGGGGAGATTGTTGAGATATTCAAGTGTGATGAGTCCCACATTGGTTGGTAATTTGCTAAGCTAGACCAGCATACCAAGTGGATCCGACACCACGTCTCAACCCAAAATTGGTTCTTTACATGTGGAGAAATTTTGTACCAGTTCTGATTAGACTTGCGAGTACAAGCTGTGCAACCTTAATGATTGACACCTCAGGTTCTAGCCCCTGCAACCTTTCCTCATAAAAGTCATTTTCCCCATTTGTAAGTTTGGCATTAGTTTCTTATTTGCTGGTCAGAATTTAAAGAATGCCCTTCTGGTAAGCATTTGAGAGAAGATTATCAAATCGCTCACTTAACTTCCTCAGTAGGCCATAATATAATTTGACAATCATTGCACAACTTTATGATATCAAGCTTTCTTTGTTAAAAAAATGTATGAAATATGTGTAGCGGCTATGAACTTTTGCTATTTTGTGTCAAACCCTTCTTGACCCTGCTGGAAAATAGTGTGCTTGTTTATGCATGTGTGATTTGATTTGTTATTGTGGCTTTTCGATTTTCAGATTGGAACAAAGATGGATAGAAGTTACGGTTGATACACAGGTGGATGAACTCATAAAGGCTGTGAGTCAAGATTTTAGATCTGAAGATTTGGACAATGCTGGTGGCATTCGCAGAATAATGGTGTTCGCCAACACTGTTGAGGCTGTTGAAGCTGTGGCAAAGTTATTGCTCCGATCTGGGATTGAATGTTCATGTTATCATAAAAATTGCACATTGGAGGAGCGAGCACAGACCTTAGTTGAATTTAACGAGAAAGGTGGTGTTCTTGTATGTACTGATGCAGCTGCTCGTGGTGTTGATATTCCAAATGTCTTACATGTTATTCAGGTACACTCCTTTTACTTAATAATGGTAGTTTCATGTTTCAGTTATTAGTTCTACTTTGCGATAGGAAAAACTATGTTAACCCAGGTTTCAAAACAGATAAAATAAGGGAAGGTTAGCTATCAATTACAGCATGTTGAGCAAATGAAGCATTGCAGTATTTACAGAAAATTGGAAAGATAATGCATATAAACATGTCATGAGTAACGTTTTTCATCCGATTAACATTGCACCTTTTCCACTTGTGGAAGTTAATTTTGAAGATAAATTATCAATTGCTTTATTAAAATGACACTAATCAATATCTCTTGCGCATAAGCTTATTATCTCTCTTTATAGTACATATTTTGAGAATTAAATTTGTTGTAAAGTATCTCCTATATAGTAGCTGTTTATTCTCTGTTAATTCGCAATATCTTTAGGATATGATTTGGTTTGATAGGGCTTTGATTTTTATTTGATTAGGATTTGTTTCCTGAAATTAGAGATTGTATTTTTATCATGTGCGTATAAATTTATCTGCAGAGGATCCTTATGTCCTCAGACAATTCTAGTAATCTGTCTCAAGCAAATTATGCATGACAGCCTATTCAAGTTGATCTCCAATACTTTATTCTGATTTGTAAGAGTAAATGGAGTTGCAGGGAAAAGAGTATGCTGGGATTTGTATACTTGTTATTTAATTTAGTTGAGTGTCAACTTCCAAGATTGTTTAATTCCTTTAAGAAGAAAGGAACACTATTGTGATGGAATAGATTGAAGTACGACAACAGATTGAATTGAAGGTGAATGACACACTGAAGGTGGGAACAGACAACAGGGTTAATGGATTATGATGTGCTTTAAAGGCCAAACTCCTTTATGAAGCAAAACAGTGAATGCTAATCCAAACAAGACTTAGAGAATGGAAATTTATTTGAGTGGGAAGGAATTGATACAATTAACAATAAAGATTACAAATTACTTTGAGCAACTAATAAAGTGTAGTAGAGTAGTCTGAAAAATTGAACTATCCTCAAGCATTTTATATCTTTGTAGTTACTCCCTATAGTTCAACAAAGATCTGATTAGCTCTTAAAATTGATGTCCCTTTAAGTACAAGACCACCTGCTTTTCCGTGCTTGGTTTCTTTAGCCACTTAACTGAATCACTTCATTTGATTTAGGACTCTTAAATAATTACATTACTTTGTATGTGTCTGTCTCCTCCTTTATTTTCATCTCATGACCTCTGATACTACTATTATGACCATGCTTTCTACTGTACTATTTTTTTTTATTGTGTCTATTTAATCTTTGAAGGGCCGGCTTGGCTCAGTGGTAAGCATGCTTACCGTGATGTCCAAGATCCCGGCTTCGACTCGGCCTCTCCGCAAAAGCGGGGGTAAGGCTTGACTAGTATGTCCTTCCCCAGACACTCACGAGTGGGTATTGAACTGGGTCGGCCCTTTTTTTTGTCTATTTAATCTTTAAATTTTCTTAGGTGTTATATTTTATGATATACAAGTGTTCACTCTCAATTTTATGCATGTATTTCAGGCAGATTTTGCTACATCTGCAGTAGATTTTTTGCATAGGGTTGGTCGTACTGCTAGAGCTGGTCAATTTGGACTTGTTACTAGTATGTACACTGAATCCAACAGGGAGCTTGTTGATGCAGTTCGTCGAGCAGGGGATCTTGGTCAACCTGTGGTAATTTTCGAAACAGTATATACATACTGATTGAGATGTTTATTTTAAAAAATAATTTTGTCATGGTAAATTTTGTTCTTGAAGAGCTTTTACAGTTCATGCTAGACCTAGTCATGATAATAGAACAACTATAAACCACTCCCCGTTAAACCCGACTAGCGAGTGTGGGGTGGAGGTAATCCTTGTACGCAGCCTTACCCTTGCATAATTGCAAAGAGGCTGTTTCCTGAATTCGAACCCATGACCTTTTTGGTCATGAAAGAACAACTTTACCACTGCTCCGGTTCGCTCCCTGATAATATAACAACTATGGACTGAAATATTTCAAACATAATTCCAACTCTATAATCTTGATGGATTCCAATATTTGAGTAGTGATGCTTACTATTTTACTGCAGGAGATGGCATTTAGCAGGAAAAGAAGCTTCCGTAATAAGCTCAAAAAGAGAGGTAAAGTTTAATATTTGGTTCCTCAAAGCTTTAAAAAACAACTTTCTATATGATTATGTATGCATACTCTGCATATAGATGTTCAATGAGGAAGTTAAAGTTTGTTTGTGTAACAGAAAATGTGTCTGATTCATGGATCAGCATTTAGAACAAAGTTGAAGTTTATTTGTTTAAGTAGTTCATTGTCATTTTATATTTGTTGCAGCTGCTAACAAAGTCAGAGATTCAGCAACCATTAAAGAGAGTGTTGTAGCATGAGAATACAAGGGTGATGTGATGTGACCACCCTCAGTATCTGAAGCAGCAAGGACCAATGATAGTGTCAACAACATTATGGGCTTTTGCTTCGAAGTGTACCAGCTGTTACCACATCTACATGCCTCAAGAGTAAATGGCACACATGCAGCATGCATTGAATGACATTTTCCCATCATCTTTTACTACTGTGTAAAGTATGAAAAATATCCAGTGGGGTAACATGCTCATTAATGTCTGCATTAATCAAGTTTCTAGAGAAGGTGCTAATAGTGGGAAATGTTTTTCAGGGCCAGTTAGTTTACTTGGTTCTTATCCTTTTCTTCATGTATATTATTAGATGATTGTACTGCTCTCCATATTTCTTCTTCATTGCTTATAATTGTATTGCATAATTCTAATAAGTCCTACAAAATGCTACTTTACACCCCCAGATTTATTATATTATATTTGAGTGAGGGCAAGCGCAGTAAGATTATTTCTTTATGATGATACGTCTGGATTCAAGATTGAGAATTAAACACTTTGCAAAAATGTAAATATAAGGCTAAATACTATTGATCTTTATCCCTATCATCATAAATTCGGGAAGCTTTTAATATATGCATTAAATTTATGGTGGATAAGTGGAAGGATCATATTTTTTATGGGGTGGGATTATCTTACACCGGTGTAAGAATAATAAGTCTTACACCAAATTTTAATCATCGATCTACGTACATCTAACGGTTAAGATTTATTGGGTCCTACTCATTAATTAATTATTAATTTCCAATAAATTTTATCTGTTAGATGCATGGAAATCAACGATTAAGATTTGATGTAAGACTTATTATTCTTACACCGGTGTAAATTGATCTCATTCTATTTTTAATATTTTCAAGAATTGGAGGCCACATCTTCAAAATTGAAGATTAGATGATAAATATATTGTTAATATTGTTATTATTATAAGAGGTATAAGGTATAGTAATTTATATGAGGTGTATCATATAAATCACCTAAAGTTTTAGGTGTGAATTGAAGATGAGAATTAGTGGTAAATTAACAGTAAATTTTGCAGTGAAAAGCCACTAACTTGTTCATTCTGGACGAATTTGAATCGGCTAAAATTTGATATCAAGAACTTGAAAATTTAAATGTTAGGATTTGTGAATTGGCAAAGTTTGTGGTTTTTATAATCAATGTTAAAAAGAATAATCCCAGTGGGGTTGAAATGATGAACAAGCTCAGAAAACTTAGTTGAATTAAAAAGAAAAAAACGACTTCACTGGGGATCGAACCCAGAATCTCTGGTTCCGTAGACCAGCGCCTTATCCATTGGGCCATGAAGTCTTTTGTTGTTATCCTTAAATACAATATATAAATTAATAATTAATTAAAACATAGTTGGACAGCAAAACGAGTGATTGGACAGAATCGAATACAGAGTATCAGGTTCGGTGAGTCTTGTGTCACTTTCAGCCCATTTATAAACACATAATATATTTAAAAAAAAAACACAAATGTGTTATTTTCAGTCATTCATGACTTAAAGTCTACTACTAGTCAGTGGTCACATGCCATGTTCAATTCTCATAAATCAATTATTACTAGAAAAGGTGCAAATTTTGATTTCCAAAGGAAGAAAAAAAGAAAGTACATTTACAAAAATTTATTATTCATGCATGTTCTTGGAAATGGGTATTCTGATGGTGCCTATGGAGTTGATCCATCATTTAATAATTAACAATAATAAGCATTGAATGTTGTTCTGGCATTCATTTAGCTGGCAGGTGAGCATTTCCATGTAATTTCCAAACTAAAATCACTTATGGTTATGAGTTTTATAATTCTCATGTTGAATGAGAATTGAAATCTCATGTTGTAGAGATAAAAAGCAGGTGGGACCCATGTATTAGAAAAAATTATATGTGGGACTCATATCAGCACGAAAATTGAAGGGTATGTAGATGTTTAATGAGAATTATAAAACCCTATGGTTATTTCTCAGAATCAGACAACTTGAGGTCATTTGTTATCAAAGTAAAATTTCACAGAAAGCATTATTTCATCTGATCCACAAACTCATTAGTGAAAAATATACTTATTTACTAGATGTTTATTCCACATTTGATGCATTATAGATAATTAACTCACACTGATACACAAACTGATGTAGATGATTACAATGTATCAAATACATAATCCATAGAGAAACATTGATAAGCAGAAGGGGAATTCTAATTTCTGCTACTTAGATGAATTTTATAAAGTGAAACACATAGGCATATATATGCTCAGGTCTAGGGGCACTTGGGCTTGTTGCCATGAGTCATCATGTCAGTGTAACACCTCCCACACATTTCTCTGTTGCCATAAGTTCCAGGAGGAACACACTTGCACCTTGCACAGCATGTCTCACAAGCTCTGGTGCAAACATTTGGCCTTGAGTGCAAACTACACCTCACCTTGCACCTTCCTCCACAGTCTTCCCAAAAAACAACATATCCATTAGTTATAACAATTCACTTCAACAACAACAACAATAATTTTTTTAATAAAAAAGGTATGTGTTATGGACCTGAGTACCAGTGTCAGGTCGATGTCCTTGGGAGGCCTAGAGGTAAGTTCTATAAATAGGAATTAAAAATCACATGTATGACTGATCCCTTTTTAACCCATTTTATGCAATCACATAGCACACACACCACCCCATCTTGGCTACGGCTGTTATATTATGTGTCGTGATTTGTTGTCCTCGAGATACCTAAATCTATAGGTATCTAGAGAAAGTACTAGATTCAATATCAACGACCTAACCTCCGATTAGACATCTCTGCTATTCACAGAGAACAGTATGAAACCTTTAGATTTTGTAAATTAAGATCTAATTAAATTGGTCTATATAAAACAACTCCCCATTAAACATGATTAGTAATAACGAGTGAGAATGAGACGAGAACAATCTTTATACGCAGTCTTTCCCTTACTCTTGCGTATATGAAAATGTTGTTTCCCAGTGATCTTTCACCCTACCGTGACCTTGGTCTATATGATAAAGAAAAAATGTTTCTAAAAAAAGTGAGAAAAGTAAATAGAAATCATACCAACAAATGAGAAAAGCCTTCTATTGGGTCCTTTTACCACCTGCAAAACAATTGAGTCAGTCAAAACAGTAACAAATACTTAAAAGTTAGATCACATTAGATGGTCTTGAATAGACATGCAACCTCAGAGTCTGTAAGATGGTCTTCAATCTTGACATTAGACTCAGCATATGACACCTGCAAATTAAGGTAAAAGCCTAAAAAAAGAGGCAAAGATATGTAATTCTTATGTTAAAACTACAGAACAAGTGAGAGTTAGTACTCTTACATTTGCCATGCAGAAGAGCAATGCAGCCATCACAAGAAGTGATTGTAAAAGCACCCTTTTCTTCTCCATTGTGGAAGTAGCAGTATCCACCACTTGAAATGTGTAATGTATAATGTGAGGTACAATCTCATGGCAGAGGCTTTGTTTTTATAGTACTGATTCTTCAATTGCATTTACAATAACACCCTTTCTTATTGTTACTGTGAAGAGCTTTCACAGGCTGTGGAAAATCAAAATATAAATAATTTAATGGAGTTTGCATCTATCATCTCATATGACACAAAAAAGTTTCCTACATACACAACATTTTGTGGGGCCCGCACTTTTTGAAGCAAAAAATAAAATAAAAAATCACGGCACGCAAAACGAATCTCTATAATATTACAGAATCACTTTTTTTACAACATAACTCTTATAAAATCCTAATTTAATTCATTCACAATCCACTAATAAGTTTTTGCTGCATTATAACGATTTTTTTTAATCTTCTATAACAGCAAGTGAATTTTTTTTCCACAAATGTTTAGAATTTGCTACTTTAATTTTATTTCCTGAAATGCACAAACCTATAACCAAGCTAAAATTAATGGCCCTTATTTGGAAATAAAAATAAAAATAAAAATCCATCAGTATGTTTGGAAATAAATAATTAAAATGAGAATTATCTTTTAAATTTATTTTTATCTCTTGGTAATTTTGCTAAGTGAAATAAAAAATGTATTGTTATTATTATTAATTATGTCTGGTATCCCTTCAACCGTAAAAAGATTTATTATTATTATAAAATGTATTGTTGTCACAGTGGTTTATCAAATTTAAGTGCTAAAATTAAGGGGTACAAACTGTTCACCAACTTTTTTACCTAAATGTCACGCGAACAATGTTATTTCCCAACCTGCCACGGAAGTTCGCTATCCGGTATAGCGAACTCAGTTTGCTGACGTGTCACGTTTTTAGTGGACAACAACTTGATTTTAACGAAGTTCACTACATGGTAGGCGAACTTCATTTTTTTATTTTCTTAAAATTTGATACTTATTATCTATTAAAAATGTGACACGTCAGCAAACCGAGTTCGCTACACGAGATAGCGAACTTGCTCATGTGGCAGATTGGGAAATAACACTGTTCGCGTGGTATTTAGGTAAAAAAGTTGCTGAACAGTGGCATTTTGGTTAGTATTCCAAATAAAGACTTGCTAATGGGCTATAATAATAATAATAAAAAAAGACTTGCTAATGAACATGGCAGTTTCTCGTTACTAATTTTGTATAAACTCTAAACTCTCATGGCTGGCATGGCATGACATGCTTTGTAGTTTGTATTAATGGCCTCTTGTGCTGTAGCGAATGACAGATGGCCTTTTGAAACCATCAACCATGCATGCATGATTCCACAGATAGACATATGTACGAAAAAACAAATTAATGAGCATTGATTAACTTATTATAGATTACAAAACTCATCTGTTTTGAAATGGCCAAGAATATAATGGAGAGGGTGTAGTGTAGGAACTGCAACAACATGCATGCATCAGTATTTGTCGCAATAAAAGCATTTCGGGATTCACTATCCTCGCGGTCCATTTGCAATTAATTAGCTACGTGGCTATGCTCCCAAACCACGCAACAGAAAATATTTATTATGCTTCATAACCGTTCAATGATTTGGTGTTTCTTCTCACAACACTAATTCTTTTTTTCTCTTTTTACCCCGTTGTTTTTTTTTTTTTCACTTTTTTTCTCTCATTTACATTAAAGGATCACCTAAAAAATGGTGGTCCCCGACCACACTAAATTCTCTCCACGCAACATTTTCAATTTACACGTCCATTAATCCCTATACATAGTTCATAACAATGAATAATTATTTTATCACCAAGCATGTGTATTAATTGACAGTGCTTGTTTCTAACTTAATGAATAATTTTAATTTGATTAGCTGGATAATTCAACAGAATTCAACATTTTACAATGTTTGTAAAAAAAAATAAAAAAATACATTTTTCTGTCTTTTTTTTAATACAATTTTGTTATCCTTTTTAGCTATGTAGCACTGATATCGACACGGGACACGTGATACACGATACGACTCGACACTCCGATACGTAAATTCTAAAAAATGTTAGATTTCGACACATTAGGACACGTTTTGATATTAAATAATTTTTTAATTTATATAGTTTATATTATATCTAATATTCAATGATTTAACAAAAAAATGAATCTAAACTTATAATATTCATAAATTTTGCAAAAAAACAAAAGATATCTCAAATATTTATATTAAACTCAATAAAATGGTAATTGTAATTGAACGAATCTAATAGTTGGAACTAAAAACTCAACGCAACCTTTAAATCTTTTCTTGAATTTTTATAACGCGTGTTGAAGTGTCAGGGAATGTCGGAATGTCCGAGAGTGTTAGGAAATGTCGAACACGACACGTCAATATTTTTGAAGTGTCACTGCTTAATAACTTTTTAGGTACAAGTTCTATCGTCACATTGTAGCTAGCTGTAGGAGACTAGGACTAGGAGCATACCCATACAAAAAAAATATTCAGAGCTATGTTTTGTTGGCGTGGTAGTAGGCATACCACGGGTGCATTCCGTGAAGACCAAAACGGGGTATGTGATTGACACGCCTCTCATGAGAACAATATCCTGATCAGGCTAAGGGTATGTGCACACCAGCTCATCCTAAGCTGAATGAAATTTAATTGGATTATCATGACCATGTAGTGATATTATTAAATTCACATATTTTATGCTTTAATTTACAAGAACTCGAATGTTTTTTTTACTGAAGAAAATGTAATTTATTATTTATTTTAAGATATCATATGCAGAAAATACAGAATCATTCTTTGTTCATTTCGTTTCGTTCTTTCTCTTCCTATAGGATTTGCGTTCGTAACATATATTGATGTGCAATATAAATATCAACTGTGTTTAGGAGGAGATAATTTGAGGAGTGACAAATTATTATGCACTATAAAAGAGGCTTGAAGTTAATGGAGAGGTGTATATGCACAGAGACAAACAAAAAGATTAGGGTTTCAGAAATATCTATTTAAATTTGTAATGTATAAAGAGCCTCTAGGTCTAGTACAATTTTTATTATGCTTTGTAGAATTCACGAGATTTTGTGAAAATTTGAGTTTATGATTTTGATTTTTTTATTTTTTTTTATTTTTTATAGACAACGGGCCAGAGTCCATATGAAATTTAACACAAAAGCTAAAGGCCATATTTTTGGATAAAATATATTTGATATGCGATCGTTTTGAATTTTTATATTTTTTATCAAAATGTCATGCGTAAGTCCTGCTAATTCCATTATGTGATCCATTCAAGCAATTTTGCTGGCATAATCTGGACGAGTGTTTAAAAACTCGGTCCGACAATCGATCTGGCCAAGGTTAGGGATCACGGGGTTATGAGTTCAATCGGAGGGTCAGGTCATTATGGTGACCCAATTACATATATATATATATATATATGGGATGAGATATTGTGACACCCAGTCAATCTCACCGTTAGATCGCTTATGTTGATCCAACGGTTATATTTATTTCTATCTTTGTATGATTATGATTTCCCAAATTTAAAGTGAAAGCATTAAATATGAGAAATCATAACCATACAAAGGTAGAAATAAATAAAAAATATTAAATTTGGGAAATCAAGACCATACAAAAATGAAAATAAATATAACCGTTGGATCAACATAAATGAACGGTGAAATTGACCGGGTGTCACACGTGGGTGTAATGTAACATAACTTGGGTGTCACAATATCCTATCCCTATATATATATATATATAGGAAAAAGATATTGTGACAACCAAGTTGTGTTACTACCAATCAATCTCACCGTTATATCGATTATATTGATCCAACGGTTATATTTATTTCCATTTTTGTATTGTCATGATTTTTCAAATTTAATATTTTATTTTTTTTCCCATTTGTATGGTTATGATTTCTTATATTTAATGTTTTCACCTTAAATATAACCATACAAAGATGGAAATACAATACAACCGTTGGATCAATATAATCGATCTAACGGTGAGACTGATTGGTAATAACATTGATAGTAACACAACTTGGTTGTCACAATATCCTTCCCCATAAAATATTAACAACAAACTATCAATAATCAAAGATTCTAAATATATTAACATAATTCATTAATTACAATCACATGTCAATATTACACATCCTAATTAAAGTATCAAGATAGTAAAGTAAAAAACTCATATTCTAACGGATCAGCACGTTTACCCCGACTCTGTCTTGTTTGTCACTATCACTATCATTCTCTTCTATTTGATTGTACATTGAGTTTGTTTGAGAAATTAACTGTTGTGTTGTTTTGATGTCAGTAATTTCTGTTAAAAAGATGTTTGGTATAATTTGTTCGAGTAAGATTGAACTACAATTTGTGTTCGCCTTTTTGGTATCTGGTTAGTTGCTACTGTTGATGATGTTTATGCTTTTTTTTAAAGAATCGTAGGATGCAGGAAATTGAAAATCGAACTGGATATAGTGTTCATTAATCAGGTAGAATGCTTAAGAGGTGCTACTGTACATTATGATTCTATCAATATGGTTTAACAGATCAGAACATAAATACTGTACCCACCAAAATGAAAGAATTAGTTTGGCTGAAAGTACCAAAGCAGATCATTTTGAAAATGGATGCTCGTAGTGTTCTAAATTGAAGGGACAATGATAAGCCAAAAAAAGAAGAAGTTAAATATAAAATTCAAATACACATTTGGTTTAATAATTTGAATACGCATTATTTTAGCAGGAGCAGGAGTTCAATCCATAATCAACAATCTACCCATGATTTTAGCAGGAAGGGTTATATGTTCAAATAAGACCATATGCAAGAAAAGTGCTATATGTTCAAATAAGATATCAAGTGTACATTTTATTAACCCACCATCTGTACGTATGTTTACTCATGGAACCTATCCTACCATTAACTTTACACATGAAGTATGCTGTAACACCCCGTTCTAGAACCGGTTTGTTAACATTGACTTATGATATTAAGCGCAGTTACAATCACATTGGTGTAATTAAAATCCGGTTAAATTTTTCTTTTAAAACAAGCCGAATTAAAATTACCCAATTGCGTGACCATAACCATAATACATTGCGGAATAACATACTTAAAGCTTAATACCATACTTTCATTTCACTTATTATGGTCTTTATTTGCCTATAATATTATAGGATTTTTCATTACTTACGCGTGGGTTCAAACCGCGCTCAAATCGGAGCACCGTAGCCCAAGTTATGAGGTTTTTAAGCGACAGGTGCTGAATCGTCAGATCCTCTGCGCTTCAAGCGTAGAACTCTACGCTTCAAGCGTAAAGTTCTACATTGTGAGTAAAAATAAGTAAATTCCCTTACAAAATTAATTGGGATCAATTTTGAGGCAGAAAGTGTACTCTGTGAAAATTAAGGGGTATAAATGGGTGTAGACAAAAGTACCCGAAATATAAAAATGGAAGTAGAAATATTCCTAGAAAAATATTCCAGACTATTGGGTAGAGTTTGGTAATTAATGGAATTGAATAGATAGATGAACCGATACCCACTTAACCCGTGTTAAGTGGCAAGCCACTTAAGAACCCTATTTCCCCAACCCTCATGCGCAGAAAGAAGAAGAAAAGGAAGAAAGAAGAAAAGAAGAGAGAAAGAAGAAGAGGAAGGGAGAAGAGAAAAGAAAGGGGGAAAACCCTAGGGGGATCAAACCTTGATGGTTTTGTGTGATTCCAAAGCCTAAACTACTCTAAATCTTTCCCTCTTTCACAATCCTAGCTTGGGTCTTGGTGGGGAGTGTTGTGGTTTGAGATATTTTCTTCCAAAGTTGCGACCCATGTGGAGAAAGTGAGAGATTTGTTAGCTTCTACCTCCATGGAAGCTTGAGAAGTAACCAATCCTTGGTTGTGCAACCATTGGTGGTAAGATTTCATCATTTGAACTCTATTTTCATGAAGAATCCATGATTTAGGTTTTGGATGAATAGTGTCTAGGTTTATGTTTATGTGAGTGAATTGAATATGTTCTAGGTAGATTGAGGCCTAGAGTATGTTGAGAGAAATGTTAGGAATGACATTTAATCGGTGGAAATGAGTTTTGATAGTCATTGATTCTTGAAGCGGACGAGCGTTACAAGTGGTATCAGAGCAGAGCCTCTCATCCAGTACGGTGTGGTTCGAGGACGAACCAGGCGGAAGCTGGTGGGCATGTAACATCCCGGGCGCTGACGAGGGCGGGGAGTGATCGCCGGTGCGCAAGGGCACGGACAAGGAGCGGCTCTTGGCAGGCTTCCAGCGACGGGGTACATGAATGAATCGAATAACACCGGAAAGAGAGGGATTCCAGGGACTGTGCTGGTATGGGACAGTACAGTTGGGAATGACTTATAAGAATTAATTGGTACTACCTATACTAACAAGATGCATCTACTTTTCGGTAGCCCGGATCGGAAGAACTCCACAGTTAAGCGTGCTTGACTTGGAGCAATTCTGGGATGGGTGACCTCCTGGGAAGTTTTCACGGGAAGTGTGCGAGTGAGGACAAAGCACGCTGAAAAGTCTTGTGTTAGTGTGTGGAGACAGTCGTTAATCCTTGCAAGTTGCCAGGCGTTACATATGTCATGTCAAATGTTATGAGATTTTATATTTATAATAAGGGCATACTTGGTGTGATGTATAAAACCTTATAATAAAAGCTTATATTATACCCTATGATATTTTTAATTGTTTGATATGACCATCGTATAGTATATATAATATGATATATAATTTAATCAGATCTAGTGGGGGTGGGAATGGGATTAGGGATTAATGTATTAGGTTAATCCCTTCTCATATGCCTATTCCCCCTTCTACCCCTTTCTTCTTCATCCCCTTTTCTCCCCATTTATGTTCGCCTCTAATGTAGCCCTCACTTTTCTTCTCCCTCTGCTACCATCGGCCTGCGGCTGTTGCTGGAGCACGGCAGCACCGATTTGAAACACAAGTTTTTTTCTTAAATCTCTATTTAACTTCATATTACGAGGTACGTTTCTCTTTTGTTATACGCCATCCAAAACACACCATACATAAAGTTTTTAATATGGACCTTATGCTTCCAGTTTGTTCAAGTTTGTAGATTTGCAGATCTGCATTAATATATGTTGGGTAAATAAATTATTAAAAGTCCCTTAGATGTTAGAGTCAATTTCAACCTTCATGTATAAACTTTATTCTGTAATACATATTCTCTTGAATTAGAATGAAAAATTCTATGTTCTGCAAGTTTTATAGGTATAGGCAAGAAGTGAGTCAAGTCAAATAGAATTTTGTAATAAAGCTTATAAAATATAAGATATCATTAGTTTCCATTGAACATATACATGTTATACATGTTTAGAATAAGAACAGTGAGTCTTCTGTATGTGACCCACAATCACTCTTATACATCACCCAACTAATTCTGCTCCCTATTTTTCAATAAAAAGAATTGAGAAGCTTGACCTTGATATTTTTATGTGGTTGACTTTTATAGACACGTAGTCTAATTATAGTACTCTTAGCTAGTTGGGGAGCTGAGTTGGCCTTCCTAGTTTGTGTTTTTTATTTGAATCTTGACAAAGTCCAGGATCTTTTTTCCGTGTAACTTGTTTGTTACATAGTGTTTATTGTACTCTCCATGATTGTATCTTCTATCAATTGAAGCGTGGAGTGCTTGGAGAAATGCATTGGATAATGAAATGTACAATGATTGGGTTGCTGATTGAGCCTATATGTGATCTTTTTTTTTTTTATCTTTTGTATTTAAATTTAAATTGTACCTTAAAGTTATGCACTTTTATGTTTTAATTTGTTGAAAGTTATTATATACGTTTATGTTTCAAGAATGTATTGTATTGTGACTTTTGTATGGGAACTTATATAAGGGGTAAACATAAATTGATGTATTAACATTAAAGTTGCTTTTTTTTCTCTCTCTCAGTACTTTTCAGAACTTTTTTGCTGACGTGGAGAGAGAGAAAAAAAAGAAACTTTAATGTAAAAATGGTGGTTAGAAATATTTTTCCCCTTATATAAATTGATGTATTATTATCTAGTTTTATTTATTTGTATAGCTGTATTATGTGTCAATATATTCGATAGGTATGGCATCTAAAAGTATTCAATTATTTATACAAAAAAAAAAAGTATTCAATTATAGAACATGTCCTTTTATTTTTTATCTACTTTAATTAACTATAATGTGCCTATGTTTTACATGTAAAGAAAGATGCAAACTTGAAGAACTATAGCACCAAGCTGTTTCCTCACTTTAATCGATTGATGATCATCTTTGGAAAGGATTGTGCTACTGGAAAAAATGCTGAAGCTCTTGCTGACGTACTTGAGGATTTGGACGAAGAAGAACAAACTCATGGAAACAATGGTACTATGGAACTTCCGGAGGAAGTTAATGTGTTATGATAATGACATCCAAGATGTCACTCAATTTGTGAATCAAAATAAAGCAAAAGATACTAACTCTGAAGGTCTACGAGTAAGAAAGAGATCAAGAGGAGAGGATGCACTAGCTACTAGCATGGATAAGTTTGGCAATAAAAAAACATTTGACATTCCTTCTTCTGAAACCAATACTTTTGATGTTATTTGACGTACAATAATTTCGATATGTCTATTATGAATGTGCACTCCCAGAGATCAATAAACATCTTGGATTTTATTAACTTAAGAAATACGACTTTGTACTATCGTTAGCCCGGCACCAATAAAGAATCCCCAAGGAATGCCGAGAATTCTTGTTATTCCCTTGTAGAAGTTGTTGTAAAATCTGTTGAAAGGATGGGTACTGTGGTTGAAAGTGTTAAGGCAATAGCTGAAGGTGTGAAAGTTGTGAAAGACTTTTATGATGATTTAGGGGGTATTGTTGATGAATTGATGAAATTGGAAGACCTCACACCTAGAGAACACAATAAGGCTGGTCGTTTACTTATGTCGAACCTTCCTCTAGTGCATTTATTTTGGGGTTTTTAAAGGTGAACATAGAGTTCAGTTTGTGAAAGATTTTCTTAATGATAACTGATGGTGATGATATTTTGACATTAGAGAAAAGTACGTAGGGGACTACGGTTGGGATTCAATGTTTTTCATTTTGATTATCAATTTAATTATGTTAGTGAACAAAATGTTTCTATTATTTGCAGGGGATGATATATACTCTCTTGAATTCTGTATCAGAGCATATGAAATCTGAAGGGGAAAATTTTGTTATCTAATTGGTATTACAGTTATATGAAGTGTCAGCTACACAGAGGATGAAGACACTTCTAGCCTTGCAGATGACGTAAAAAAAGATCTGATGCCTCCGGAGGATGTTGGTGAGGAAATTGCTAATGTTTTACTTGGGTAGATAGCTCAAGGTGGAGAGGTAAATTCAACACATCAGGTTAGTATGTTTGCTACGTGATTTCATTTACCACTAACCCGATGTGTTGAATTTACCACTTCACCTTGAGCTATCTACCCAAGTAAAACATTAGCAATTTCCTCACCAACATCCTCTGGAGGCATCAGAACTTTTTTCACGTTATCTGCAAGGCTAGAAGTGTCTTCATCCCTGGCATGAGAAATAGCAGTATCAGCATAGATGAAGCAACTAGAATAAGTAGTTTCCACAACCAACAAAATTCCATATCCATGAGAGCTGTGCCAACAAATGACCAATTAACCAAAAAGAAATTAAGTTTTCATGCAATAATCTACTTTTCCTTATGCACAAGGCTCCCTGATTTTGTGAGGATAGGGGTAAGGATAGATTGTATACAACCTTACCCGTACATTTTCACAAAGAGACTATTTCTAATTTACCAAATTTTGGTACTGGTATGAAATAGATAGAAATATTGAGGTAAACTCCTTAAAAACTATGATCCCAGTTGATGGATTAAACTCCTTGAAGGAGTTTGCATATAATGAAATTTACCTCCATTTGCTGGAATTGAGGATTCCCCCTAAATCCCTTATAACTTTTTTATGTTTCTGGTTTATAGGGTTTGTTATTTCTTCTTTGCACTCTATGTCCCCAAGATGTTTCCAAGGTTCGCGTTGGAAAACTTTTACAGCATGGAGTTGAAACTCTCAAAAACATCAGGGATTTTCTGAATTTGAAATTTATTATCAAACCATATCCGAATTCACAGTCAAATTTTCTCAAGTGTATTGGTTATGGCATAAACAACCTTTCTCGAAAGGTCTCATGAAGTATGGTTGACGTTGTTGGTGAATTGAAATTATCAAGCAACTGCCACATTTGGCTTCTGGAAAAGTGTACGACTGCAGCTTCATTATATAATACCTTGCCGGTGGTTGTAATCTGTCCTCCCCTAACCCCCTCCCCCGCCCATAAAAGAAGAAGAAATAGCTGGTGAAATTCCTGAAGCTCAGTTTCAATTGTTACCCAATTTTGTTAGCTACAGGTATTGTACTTATAACAGTAAAGTTTGTACAGTTACAATGAAAGTTGTGATAAACATGTATCAAGTGCTCCATCATATTTTGCCAAGAGGTTTATACTTATATGATGGGAACATGCAACCATAGGGTGTCATTGGACTAATTTACTGTGCCTTCAATTGCTATGGTAGTTATAGAATATAGACATCAGCAGGACTGCGTTACTTTGCCAAGAGGTTTATACTTTATCGGACAATTCTTAAGTTTGACAATTTTTGAAATTATTAATTTCTTGTTCATCATCTTGTTACATATTGTTGCATGGCATAGACTTCTGCTGAAAAGAAAATACTGTTTGTGTAAACATTTTAATACTCTGGAATCTGGAGAGGGCATAACCACCCTCATTGTAAAAAACCGATAGACCGTGTGTTTTTAATTGCTCGGATAATCCTAGAAAGTCGAGTTATTGAGGTAATGATGTGACAAACATATTGTTTGCTAGAATATATGTACAACCCAGTTAGCTTATTTCCATTCAAAGTAGAAGCAACTAAAAAATCTATTATCTTCAATCAGTGAGGGCATTATGGCATCACGAGTCATATTCACCATGTTCGCAGCTAACAAGCACCGATACTCCTTAAAAAAAAAATTTAAACATATCGGACACATTATTTAGTAATCGACATCCGGTATCATCGAGAATGTATCAAAAACACCGTATCGGTGCTTCGTAGGCTCGTAGTTTGTTTCATTCTTTTGGTTGTAGTAATGGTTGCTGCTCATAATGACTCCTCTTTCTTGAACTAATGGTTTTTGGGACTTCAATATCTCTCTCTCTCTCTCTCTCTTTTCTTTTCTTTTCCTTTTTTTTCAGCCGATGCCTGCATGTGAAGCAGAACCATACAAAATATCCCAGAGTTATGGTTTTTCCAATTCCATAGTATATGATTCTACCATAGTTATTATAGTATCTTTTCAGTCCTCAGGTGCAGAGCTACATGTGCATCATTTTGCTAAGGGAGCAAGCACATGCACCAAAAAGGCACAGCATATTATGGGACAAATTTGTCTTAGGAGGTCAGAGGTTTGCAGAGAATCCGATGCTTCCATATGTAGAATAGGTTTATGATGTACAACTCGTAGGTTCCTATACCTTTCTTTTTTTTGAATACAAGGTTCCTATACCTTTAAGAGCTTGTTAAAATCACTTGATTTCCTGTATGTCAGAATAAGAGCTACACGTGCATCTAATACCTTAGGGATATTGACCAATATGCCACTCTTATGAATCGAATTTACCTGTATATTACGTTTCAATCAAATTTTGCCAAAATTTTATGTCACATTCTCGCTACGCCAACAAGCGAGAATGGACTGGACACGTGGCAGCGTCTATATGGGCAGCCATTCTCATTGAGCTGTGCAGTGAGAATGACTGGTCAATGTGGCATACTGCCAAATCTGCAAAAGTTGTCCAAGTGGCTAATCTCGCTAGGTTGTCCAGGGAAAATGCCTGTATTTTTGTCACGTGTCTGCTAGGCTGCTGAGCGAGAATAGCTGCCCATGCAGACACTGCCATGTGTCCAGTCCATTCTCGCTTGCTGGTGTAACAAGGGTGTGACGTGACATTTTGACAAAATTTGATTGGAACGTGACATACTAAGTAAATACTATTCATAAGAGTGACACACCGGTCAATTTCCCTAATACCTTATATCAATCATCTTAGCACCTTTTCCATTTTCTTTTAAATGTTTCTCAATTATCCTGAATTTCATGAAAAGATAGATTTTAGTTGCATTTTGTTGAAGATATCTCTTTTTTATATTTATGCTGTCTATAGCTTCTTTGCTCAATTTTGTATCAAATTAGTTAAAATATATACGCAAATTTTATCCATGTTTTGTACTAATATTTTGTAGAGACCGTTGACATAAGTCTCTCTGCAAAAAGCATGAACTCGTGTCTGTAGTTTTGCATTACTATTTCTTTCTTAGACCGAGACAGTATCCTGCAATGTTATTGATTGGTATTTTGTTTTAGTTAAAATATATACGCAAATCTTATCCATGTTTTGTACCAATATTTTGTAGAGACCGTAACATAACCTCATTGGCCAAACATTTACATGAACTCGTGTCTGTAATTTTGCATTACTATTTCTTTCTTACACCGAGACAGTATCATGCAATGTTATTGATTGGTATTTGTTTTATAAAATAAGTTGGAATGAACTCGTTTCCGTAGTTTTGCATTACTATTATTTCTTTCTACACCAAGATAGTATCATCCAATTTTATTGATTGATAACAATCACAGCAAAGCATTTTTTTGCTGAATTTATTTTATGATCCGAGGAAACTGGTTCGTGGTGAGGTATTTAATGGTTTTCCAAAGTCAATAATGATGGAAACAAAGGTCATTATTTAAGCTAAGTAACCTGTATTCGGTTAATAATAACAATCCAGGGGAATTATGCTAAATGGTATACAAGTACAAAACACTATGAATGGATGAATTTTGCCAAATGATATAAACAAGTACAAAAGACTATGAAAAACATTAACCTTTTACTTTCTTTTTATTTTGTTTTGTTTAAGCATGACTGAAATAATCTTTGTAATAGAACCCTGGTCCTGCAAACTCAACATGCCTCTAAATTTTTTTCTCCCGTGACAGTTACTTGAGCCAAAGAATTAGTAAACACTATCAAATTTTCAGATATAACTGGTAGATATATATATATATATATATATGTATCACTAAAAATAAGAATTTGTTGAATATGAATGGAATGAAATAGCAAATGCCGCATGTATTGCAGCCCCAATGGGAAGCACATCTTCGTCAATGAAAAAGTAAGGACTATGAGCAGGATATATGGATCCACTCTTCTCATTTTTTAGACCTAAAAGAAGGAATGATCCAGGTACTTTTTCCAAGTAAAATGCAAAATCTTCACTCCCTGTGAAGAGGGGTGCTAATTCTATGTTCTTTTCTCCAACAATCTTACTTGAGACTTGCCTTACTAATTGGTATATTCTTTCATCATTTGTAGTTGGAGGGATTGTGGGAAGTTCATTACCATAGAACTCAACCTCTGCAGAGCACCTATGTACTTCTGCTTGCCCTTTAATAACCTGTCCAAAGAAGTCAAACAAATGAAAAAATCCACTTTGAGTAAGTTCTTTCTGTCTTTGATGTTTGCTTCTTAATGAGTTCATATTCAACACAAGAATATGGTGCATACATAACCGGACAATTACCTCTTCTATCCTTTTCCTTAGTGCATAGAAGCTCTTTTTGCTGAATGCTCTATAAGTACCTCCTAGTGTAACCGAATCGGGGATGATATCATGACTAGATCCTGCATCGACCATGGCCACAGAAACCACCTGCCAAATTAAGTTCTCTGGATAAAGTTTTTGTATTACTTTCAAATCACAGAAAGAATCATTCATATGCGTGCGAAAAGTTTCATCTAGCAAAGTTTTTTCATGTTGAATTCAAGTATTCGACTCACCTGAGAATCTAAAGGATCAGCCTCCCTTGAAACAATGTTCTGCAAACTAATCACTGATGCTGAAGCAGCCAAAACTGGATCAAAACAATGCTGAGGTATTCCTGCAAAACCCCCTTTTCCATTGATCTTTGCTTTGAAGCTTCCACATCCAGCTAAAAATTCTCCAGGCCGTGATGCAACAACACCTACGGGATACACCGACACTAAGTGCAACCCAAAAATAGCCCCTACATCTTCAAGCACCTTTTCTTGGATCATGTCTTTTGCACCTATGCCTCTTTCCTCAGCTGGTTGGAATATTAGAACAACAGTAGCCTGCATGTGAAGGAGTTAATTTTCAGTCGAATAATGATATATATCCTAATGTTCATTTTCCAATTCCTCTTCACCTTTAACTTGTCTTGCATTTCTTGCAGTATCTTTGCAGCCCCAAGGAGCATCGCAACATGTGCATCGTGTGCACAAGCATGCATTTTGCCATCTACTTTGCTCTTATGATCCCAATCAACCAGTTCCTGTTCACCAGCAGTATATACCAGATGAAAAACATTTGACAAGAGCAAACACTTTGTGCTGTAATTTTTGTTAACAAAGAAGGCACAAAACTACCAATTATTGTCCAAATTTGTCCTAGGAGATTTAGAGCATTGGCACAGAATGTTAAGCTTCCACACTTAAGCTTAGTACAAGTGTAGAAAATAATGCAATTATCAGACTCCTTTACTTTATTGATCTAAAACTACTGAAATGAGGTTACATTGATTATTCTCATTTTACCTCAGAAAATTGAAGGTTAGAAGTCTGAGTAACACAAGAGTAACTAGATGAAGCCTTGTACAAGCTGGGAAAGGAAATTAACTGATTTTACCCTTTAATTACAAACAGATCTTAAAATTGGAATTGTGGTAACAACTTTCCAATATAAACAGTGCACCAAGTTGTACTTAAAATTAAATTTACTAATTATCTTGACACAGTTTCCTTTACCAACTTCTCAGAATAATTCTCAATTACATGAACCAACACCTCTCTTTCAGAATTAATCCAGGAAGCTTCTCTTTCCTGTTTTTTATTTTCACACAGAAAAATCAACCAACCTTGCAGTTCCCCAATTCAAACAAACACCTCTACCCTGCTCAAAGAGGAATATTAACACAATTGAACAACACAAGAACTCATTTTTCCTTTCTTTTATCATCTTTGCCTACCAAGGAGTACTATCTACCTTGTTGGGGTCCTTTTATAAGTTTTTTTTATCAAAAAATTTACAAGATCAACAATTGCATGTAGAGTTAAAACCAGCCAGAGCTTGATACCAACAAACAGGAGCATGCAGACATAATAATGGTCAACATATGGTTCCATATAGCATCAAAAATTGATTAATCAGGAGATAGAACCAAGTAAGAAACAACAGAAGACCTTAAAAGGACCGACCCAGTTCAAATACCCAAAGTGCAGAGAGAAGAAACAACATAAGACCTTAACAAAACAAAAAAGACTGTGTAGTTTGTAACACAAACCTGAATAGGCAAAGCATCCATGTCAGCTCTAAGAGCAACAAAGGGTGGAGAACCAGAACCAATTTTAGCAACAACACCAGTCCTAGCCACAGGCCACTTGTAAGAAACACCAAGTTTGTCAAGTTCACGCCTTATGAGAGCACTAGTCTTGAATTCTTCATATGCAAGTTCAGGGTACTCATGGATTTCTCTCCTTATACTCTTCATCCATTTCACCATTCTAGGACTGTTAGCTAGCTCAAGAATCTGCTGTTTCAGTGAAGAACTTTGGTTTGCATGTTCATTTTGTGAAGGAGTTTGCAAGTTGAAAGAGAAGCAAGTGGGTAGGAACACCAAGAGTAGGAGAATAAGTCTCAGAGAGTCCATGTGAAAAAAGAGGTTGATATGAAAATGAAAGGAATTGCAATTTTTTTTATATAAACTTTACTAGACTAGATATTTATATATACTCCATGCTTTGAAAAAGTTTTGCTCTTATTGGTGTGAAAACCTTTTTATTTATTTATTTTGGCACATGAAAACTTTTTTTTTTTTTTATCCTGGTAAAAGGTTATCAGATTGTGTGAGATATTTTGCATCCTTACCGTACTGTATATAGATTTTTCATTCCGAACTTTTTTTTTTTTTTTTTTTACTTCTAAACAATTAATTTTTTTTTTTTTTTAACTTCTAATTTGTGAAATATTTTTTTTTTCTTTTTAACAATTAACAAATGGTAAATTAATAATAAAATTTTTTGGCTGCACTTAACAAATGGGTTGGTTACTCGACGAATTTAATTATTTTAACCTAAAAAATTAAAATTGTTATAATGAGATCTATTATGTTCCAACCTATTATAAATCAACTAAGAGCACTTTTGTTTGACCTTCTAAAAAAATAATTTTTTTGTCTCTTTATTATTTTAAAAGTATTTTTTATAAAAGTTAAAGTTATTTATAATTTTATAAAAATATTTAATTTTTTTTTAAAAAAAATATTTGACTTTTGCCTTTTGCTTTTTTTAGAAGTTAGAATTTAACTTAAAAAAAAAGTAAATTTTTGACTTTTTTATTATTTATGTTTTTTTAAAGCACACGTCCAAACGAACTTAAAATGAGATTTTTTTTTTATCAAGAAAAAAGCAGTTTTTGGAGACAAAAAAATTCCATCCAAACAAAGCAACAGTATTAAATCATACTTGATGCTCACAAACTTTAATGAAAATATTAAGAAAATAATCGCTATGATGATAATTACAATTTTCTGTATTCGTTTGTATATCTTTTTTAAAAATAAAATTCAAGTTGCACCAGATTAGTAATATTGAAACGAAGTTGCACCAATAGAAGAAAAAAATTGATTGAAAAATAAAAATAAAAATATTGTGTGGAGGGCCATCTTTTTATACCAAGCAAAAAAAATATCATAATCATAAGACCAAAAAAAAAAAAAAGAATCTTTTGTTAAACTTCAATCCAGGTCACCTTAATTATGTGTTTTCCGGTATTTATTTTTATGGGTTTTATGTTTATTAGTTTTAGTGATTGTGTAATGTTAAAATTTATTTTGTACATTTTTTTTATATTTTTTTTTGTTTTAAAATTTTGTTCACTCTAATATAGATGTTTTGTGTGTAAAATTATCTAATTATTTTTTTGAATTATCAAAGAAAACGCTTTATTTATTGCATGAGAATGAATTTAGAGTTTTTTTTTTTTGGTCCACATTGCAATAGAGTTTTAGTCTACGCATGCATTCTAAAATTGTTATTTTGTACATTTTCTTTTACGAAATAATTTTTTATGGATTTAACTTTTATTCACTCTAATATAGATTTTTTTAATTCTATTATCTAATTATTTTTTTGAATTATCAAAGAAGTTTGACTATCATGATTTCAAATTAAATTTTTTTAACATTTTTAATGATATATTAATACATGATTAACTTATAGTATAAAAGTTTATCAAAAAAAAAAAAACTTATAGTATAAAAAATATATGTTAAGGATAAATCAAATTTAAGCTCTGTATATATTTATTTCGGTGGTCTAAAAAGGAAACTTAAATAAAAATAAAAATCTTTACACATGACATAAATTATGAAAAATATATATATGAGGGGTAGGTACTAGCTATGTAGCACTGATACCGACGGGACACGAGACATGATATAACATGACATTCTAATACGTTAATTCTAAAAAATGTTAAATTTCGACATGTTGAACACGTTTTGATATTAAATATTATTTTTAATTTATGTAATATCTATTATATTTAATACTCATTAATTTAACAAAAAATGAAGTTAAACTTATAATATCCATCAATTTTTCAAAAAAAAAAAAACATAAGATATCCTAAATATTTATATTAAACTCAATAAAATGTTAATCGTAATCCAATCACATCACCATTGGATCAAAGAGAGAATGTTAAAAATTTTTTGGAGAGAGAGAAAATATTAATCTAATGGTGATTAGATAGGTAGTAAGTTGGACACGACAGAAAATTTTGGCAGTCGGTGAATATGGCTAGGTATATATATATATATATATATATATATATATATATATATATATATATATATATATATATATATATCTACTAACTTATTACCTATCTAATCACCATTGAATTAAAGAGAGAGAATATTAAAAAGTTTTTGAAATTAATGTAATTAATGATTAATTAATTAATATGATTTCTCAAAATTTAACCATTGGATCACTTTGAAACATAGGGTTATAAAATGATATATATATATATATATATATATATATATATATATATATATATATATATATATATATATATATATATATGAAATGAAGCGATAATGATATTCAGTACAAGGTGTTTTTTACGAAAAAGTTACAAAAGCTGACTACACAGTCACAGGAAGCATGACCATTTAAAGGTTGTTTATAAGGTAAAGACAGTTTCCAATTCACAGGATAGTTCGTATTTTTTCGCTTATAATTGAGCAATATTCAAAATGAAGATTAAAACAAATCACTATGGTTCAAAATGGTTCACATGTCAAAATTTAGGTACATATTGTTTAACAGTTGAAACAAAGATGAATGATACGAAAGAAAACAAAAGGGACGGAACAACTATTAAAGGAGCATATATATAATGATTCAAACTAACAATTTTATATGAAATCAAACTATATAAAACATTTTAATCACACCAAAAGAAAGAGTAATTCCACAGTCAAACACGCCAATCAACTAGAGATTGATATGTTTATTTCGTTATTAATTAAAATAAACCACATGCTTCAACTTTGTACCCAAAGAAAAGGACTTTCTTCAACTTATGCGGCTACTTTCGATTTTTTCACGGCTTATTTTCCGTGCAAGATACTAAATTAGCTATAACATTGCATTGGATAAGAAAAATTGAATTAGTCACGGTTCAGACTTTTGAACACGTTTGATTTTTTTAAAATAATTTTTAACATGATTATTTACTTTTTATATTATAAACTTAGTCTTTATCTTCTTAATTTGTCTAATGTGGGATAAATAAGAGCTTGTAATACAATGAGTTCTGCTTCAATTTATAATGAAAATCATTTTGGATTACTCACCCACTTCAAAGCCCAACAACCAGAATTTTTTTTTTGATCCGATACGCGTATCCATGATCGAGAACGTATTTGGCAAATCCAACAGTGAAAACCATGACCGCAAATCCCTAAATACATCATATTGGATAATCGAGGAAATTAAAGTAATTAAAAGATATCCGATTCCATTGCAATAGTTGTGATTTCTTGATACCTTTGAATTTTGGGATCGATGATCTTCCTCGGTCAAATCACAAGAGTACAAATCCTTATTCATAAGTTATTTTTGATGTGGAAAAGAAAATTGTTTAACTGAATTAATATATTGGAGACCATAACATTTTCCTGTTTCTTTATTATTAAGCCCACTAGGCTCCCACTATATCCTGTTAGGCCAGTATTAATATCTACTTATTTAACTAATATTCATTGTGAAATCTAATTGATTTCCTTAATAGATAACTTAATTTACCAATAATTAAATAATATGATATAATTAATAATTACATATGTAGGCCACAAGAAAATAAAATTTCCTAACAATTCAATTACTCCATGAAAAATTCTAACAATATTTTGTAAAGTTTAATCTCCTTAAGATTCTTCATTTTTCAAATGGTTGACTATAATAATTCTACGGATATTATAACTCTATGTACCCAAAATAATTCACGTGTATCTCCTAAATAAAAATAAAAATAATTCACGTGTCATTTCTATCTGAAAAACATATTCACGTGTCAATAAGATGACAGAGACAGGTTTAAGGATGATCATGTAATTTTCTACGCAACTGGTAAGATATTGTGATTAGTCGTTGGCGAAACGTCAATCTCTGAACTTGATAACTCTTTTGTTGAGGCTTCTCTTCTTTGCGTGTCACTCATGAGTTTTCACTCATTGCACGAACCACGAAGGTTCCCTTGACCCTAAAATTGCATGTGCCCAATAGGAACCAATCAATTGGGGAGGAAAAGGCACGTGTTAAACATTCGCACATATTAAATTAGATAGATTTAGCTGCCTAATTTGATGTTTGACTCATGCCAGATAGTGCTGTCCAATCAAAGTAAATGTGATGAAATTGTTTAGTTATTATTGTATTACGGGGAAGGATATTCTTACTATCAAAATTTTCTATTACTAACTTACTACATATTTAATCACCATTAAATCAAGGAGAGAAAATGTTAAAAAAATATTATTAGAATTTAGGGTCGAAATATAAAGTGTCAGCATGTCGTATCGTGTCGTATCTCGTGTCCCGTATCGATGTCGGTGCAACATAGATTAATATATGTGAAAATTTCTTTTTGATTTTTTTAATGTTAAAAAGATTAAAAAAGACTAATTATCTCATTTTAAAATTTTATTATAAGTTTAGGAAAAAATTATTATTATATTCGTAAATAACTTATTAAAAAACATAAAATCTAACAAAGGCATTTTTATTACTCTAACTTTATTACATCGACGCTATTCAATCTTAAATTACTTAAAACTGGTTGTGTGGTGCATAAATTTTTTTAAGATGTATTTAATTTTTAAAAAATAATAATAACAGGATAGTAAAGCAATTGTTTTATGTTTGACTTTAAAAATAATTATGGGATAAAACTAAGCAAAACATGAAGCACACGATGTCGCAACCAACACGTAAGGTAATCATGGATCGAAAAGAATAAGATCAAGAAGGGTAAAACCTTACACGATATCCACATTTTCAATCTCATAGGTATTTAGAATTAAACTCATGAAAATTGCACAACCATAAGCTTGTTTTTCTTCTACTTCTTCACTAATTAATACACATGCAAAACATAATCCACCCTCGTAATTATGCCAATGCTCTCCTAAAACATTATATTTCACTTAAGGCTTGTAACCGGGATAAAAATAAGAAATAAATTAAAATCAAAATGTTTAGTCAAGAGAAAATTCAAGTTTGGCTATTAGGCTAAATTGATTATTTCATACAAAAATGCCTTAATCATGCTTATGCATGCATGCGAAAATGTTACTTCACTAAACCTTACTATAAAGTAGTCATTTTCCAAGTCAATGAACTCATAAAATCCTGTAAAGATCCCACATCTTCTGCAGCTTATTCTTTAGAAACTTGATCCTTCAGTTTTTTGGTTATTTTGCACACTCCTACGTGGTTGAGAAGGTTGATGAAGCATGAGAGAGTTAAATATAGAGCTGTTACAAATAATGAAGAAATTAAAAGGTTTAAATAGGAAGCAACGTAAAATAAACCAAATTTGATACCCGAATATTCGGTTTGATAACCCGCTACTAATTCTTCTTCTGCTTCTGGTAAATCAAAGGGTAATCTTTCACATTCCGCCAGGGAAGAGATTAGAAAAACGACGAAACCCATAGGTTGACGCCACAAATTCCACCCCCAAAAACCATATTTTGATTGTGCATCAACAATATCAACTGTACTTAAACTATTAGATAATCCTAGTCGGTGAGAACATTACTGTTCTCATCTCTATTCCAAAACCGTACATGAGATTTTCACCTCATACGGCTCCTAGAAAGTCTAAAATAAATATAAGGACCTGGACGATTATTTTTCTCTTGATATATCCCTAAGATATATAAGATTCAAATCTATCAGACGATTCTGAATTAGACCAATTCAATTCTGTCTGTTCTAATAATTATGTTCTATTAATAAAGATAAATTCATTTTAATAAAATAAACAAAAGGTACTTCTGAATTGATCTCATCCCTTA